>JAJNNQ010000228.1:7500-165594 GCA_027886175.1 Phylloscopus collybita
CTCGCCTGTCCCAGTGCCACCCCTCTGTCCCCTCCTGAGCCGGTGTCACCCACCAATCCATCCCTGTCACCCCCGCCTGTCCCAGTGCCACCCCTTGTCCCTTCCTGAGCAGTGTCACCCACCCATTCCTGTCACCCCCGCCTGTCCCAGTGTCACCCCTGTGTCCCTTCCTGAGCCGGTGTCACCCACCCACCCATCCCTGTCACCCCCACCTGTCCCAGTGCCACCCACCCGTCCCTGTCACCCCCGCCTGTCCCAGTGTCACCCCTGTGTCCCTTCCTGAGCCGGTGTCACCCACCCACCCATCCTGTCACCCCCGCCTGTCCCAGTGCCACCCACCCATCCCTGTCACCCCCGCCTGTCCCACTGTCACCTACCTGTCCCTGTCCCTGCTCCAGTGCCACCCACGCACCCCTGCCCGGTGTCACCCCCTCGTCCCTGCCACCACCACCGCTCTGCTCGGGGACCCAGGGGTGTCCCCTCGGTGTCCCCCTCGGTGTCCCCTCGGTGTCCCCCACTCACTCAGCCGGGGGTTGCTGTGGAAGTCGCGGGTCACGGCCAGCCCGTGCTCGCGGGCGGCCGCCAGCTCTGTCGCCGCTGCTGTCACCTTGGTGGCCGCCATGTCCCCCTGTCCCTGTCCCTGTCCCCGTCGCGGTCGCGGTCCCGCCGAGTTTTGTAGCCCCGGCCCGGTTCCCGCCGGTCCTGCCCCGCCCGCGGCACCGGCAGCAGAGGGGACAGAGGGGACAAAGGCGACAGCGGCGACAAAGGCGACACCGGCAGCAAAGGTGACACCGGCAGCAAAGGTGACACCGGCGACACAGGTGGCCCCGTGTTGGCTGTAAACAGCGGGAGGGAGCGGCCGGAGCCGGGAGCCGGGAACAGGGATGGGGGCGGGGAACGGGAATGGGAACGGGAACGGGAACGGGAATGGGGATGGGAAATGGGAGTGGGAGTGGGAATGGGAATGGGAATGGGAATGGGAATGGGAATGGGGATGGGAATGGAATGGGGATGGGGATGGGACAGGGATAGGGATGGAAATGGGATAAAAGGTATGAGATAAAGGGATAGGGATAAAGGGATAGGGATGGGAATATGGATAGAGAAAGGGAGAGGGAGAGGGAGAGGGAGAGGGAGAGGGAGAGGGAGAGGGAGAGGGAGAGGGAGAGGGAGAGGGAGAGGGAAAGGGAATGGGATCGGGATCGGGATTGGGATTGGGAATGGGGGTGGGGATGGGAATGGGAGTGGAATGGGATAAAGGATCGGGATAAAGGACAGGGGTAAGGGGTAGGAGGTAAGAAAGGGATAGGGATAAGGAATAGGGATAAGGAATAGAGATGGGAGGGAGAGGGAATGGGAATGGGACAGGGAGAGGGATGGCCAATGGGGTAAAGGGTATGAGATAAGGAAAGGGATTAAGGGATAGGGATGGGAATATGGATAGGGATAGGGATAGGGATAGGGATAGGGATAGGGATAGGGATAGGGATAGGGATAGGGATAGGGATAGGGATAGGGATAGGGATAAGGAATAAGAATAGGGATAAGGGATAAGGGATAGGGAGTGGGATAGGGATTGGGATAGAGATGAGGAATGGGATAAGGGTTTGGGATAAAGAATAGGGATAGGGATAAGAGGTTGGGATAAGAATAGGCATAAGGGATAGGGATTGGGATAGGGATAAGGGATAGAGAATGGGATAAGGGATAGGGATAGAGATGAGGAATGGGATAAGGGGTTGGGAGAAAGAGGTTGGGATAGAGATAAGGGGTTGGGATAGAGATAAGGGATTGGGATAGGGATAAGGGTTTGGGATAGGGATAAGGGTTTGGGATAGAGATAAGGGTTTGGGATAGTGATAAGGGATTGGGATAGAGATAAGGGGTTGGGATAAGGGTTTGGGATAGGGATAAGGGATAAGAATAGGGATAAGGGATAGGGATAGAGATGGGGATAGGGATAGAGATAAGGGTTTGGATAGAGATAAGGGTTTGGGATAGAGATAAGGGTTTGGGATAGGGATAAGGGTTTGGGATAGAGATAAGGGTTTGGGATAGGGATAAGGGTTTGGATAGTGATAAGGGATTGGGATAGAGATAAGGGTTTGGGATAGAGATAAGGGTTTGGGATAGGGATAAGGGTTTGGGATAGAGATAAGGAATAAGAATAGGGATAAGGGATAGGGAATGAGATAGGGATAAGGGATAGGGATAGGGATAAGGGATTAGGATAGGGATAAGGGATAGGGATAGCGATAGAGATGAGGAATGGGAAAGAGATTGGGATAGGGATAAGGGATAGGGATAGAGATAAGGGTTTGGGATAGAGATAAGGGGTTGGGAGAAAGATAAGGGTTTGGGATAGAGATAAGGGTTTGGGATAGAGATAAGGGGTTGGGATAGGGATAAGGGATAGGGATAGAGATAAGGAATAAGAATAGCGATAGCGGGACAGCGATAAGGGACGGGGCTGGGGGCAGGGATAAAAGGCCGAGGAATGCCGAACTGGGACGAGGGATTGGGATAAGGGATAGGGGCTGGGAAATGGGGACGCGCGGCTCCCCGGGGGCTCCGCGGGCACGGCGGGGCTGGCAAGGGTGGCCTCAGAAATGTCACCCTGAGGTGTCACCCCCCTGGGGACCGGTGACACCCCGATCCGGGGGGACCCCGCAGGGGACGGAGGAGGAGGCGGCAGGAGGCAGGACGTGACTTTTTTTTTTTTTTTTTTTTTAATTAGGATTAGAAACCATTAAAAAAACCCCAAAAAATCACTTTTTTCCCCTTAAAATTTTGCATCCAGGCGTTGGTTTTCCAGTCCATCCCAGACTGGAAAGGAGGAGCCCCTGGCACGGGGTGGGACAAACTGGGGGTGTCCCCGATCCCACCCCGCGACAGAGGAAGGAGATTTACGGAAAGCTTTGGATGGGATTTGGGATTTTGGGGGTGAAAAAAGGGAAAAAAAAAAAAAAAAAGGAGCAGCTCCCGGATGCCTCGGGATGGCCGGAGCAGGCAGGGAAAAGAAAAACCCCAAGGATATTCCCACATTCCCAAACTCGGGGTTTTGTTTTCCCCGAAATGTCCCCAAATCCCCTTTCCGGCCACCGAGGTTTTTTGGGGGGTTCTGGGGAGGGGTCGCTTCTCCACCCGATTCTTCCCGGAACTTTTTTTTTTTTCCCAAGTTGGGAAAAAAAAAATCCCGGCCCGGAGTTGGGAGGGGCTGGGAAGAGGGAAAAGCCAAAGAAAAAAAATTCCCGGTGGGATTTTTTTTTGGGGGGGGGCCGGGGAGAGAATTCCAGAGGTGGGGACAACCTGGAGGGGGGATGGGAGAGGCGGGATCGACGGAAATTTCGGGATTTGGGGGGTGGGGAAATCCCAAGGGTGGTGGGAGCAATTCCAGGAGAATTCCAGGAATTTGTGCCGGCGGCGGTGGGAGGGAGGGGACAGGCGGGATTGTCACCTCTCTCTGTCCCTGCCTCAGTTTCCCCGAGGAAGGGAGCGGAGGAATAAATGAGGATTCCCGAAAAAAGAGGGAGCGGGGTGGGAAAGAGTGAAATGAGAAAAAAAAAAAAGAGCGAAAATGACCAAAAAAAAGAGAAAAATGACGAAAAATGGAAAAAAAAAAAAAAAGAGCAAAATGAGAAAAAAAAAAAAAAAGAAAAAGAAATGGGAAAAAAAAGGAGCAAAAATGACAAAAAGAGCAAAACGACAAAAAAAAAGAATAAAAGGAGGAAAATGACGAAAAAAGAGGAAAATGACGAAAAAAAGAAGAAAAAAAAGAGGGAAATGAGAAAAAAAGAGCAAAATGACAAAAAAAAAAAAGAAAAAAGGAGGAAAATGACAAAAAAAGAAAAAGAGGGAAATGAGGAAAAAAAAGAACAAAAATGACAAAAAAAGCAAAATGACGAAAAAAGAGCAAAATGACGAAAAAAATAAGAAGAAAAAAAAAGAGGGAAATGAGAAAAAAAGAGCAAAATGACAAAAAAAAAGAAAAAAGGAGGAAAATGACGAAAAAAAGAAAAAGCAAAATGACAAAAAAAGGAGGAAAATGACAAAAAAGAGCAAAATGACAAAAAAATAAAGAAGAAAAAAAGGAGGAAAATGACGAAAAAAGAGCAAAAGTGACCAAAAAAAGAGAGAAAGAGCAAAAGATTTTTTTTTTTGATAAAATCTTTTTATTTTAAATATTTCCCTGCAAAATCCTGGGAATTCGCGGGCCCGGGGGGGGCTGAGTCCCCACAGGGAGCGTGGATGGAGGCTCGGTGTTAATTATCGCGGTTAATTAATGAACGAACCGACGGCGGCGGGTTTGGGGGGTGGGGGGTGGGGAGGGGGCTGGGGGTGTCCCCACCCCCCCCCCCGGTCCTGTCACCGCCGTGTCCCCGCGGGGGGAGGGGACAGCGCTGGGGGGGGGGGGGTGGCACTGCGGGGTGGTGACACCACGGGGGGTCCTGGCGAGGTGGGGACACTGCAGGACATCTGGACATGGTGGTGACACCACGGGGGGTCCTGGCAAGGTGGGGGGACCACAGGAGACCTGGACAAGGTGGTGACACCACAGGGTGTCCTGGCAAGGTGGGGACACTGCAGGACACTGGACATGGTGGTGACACCAGAAGACACCTGGACATGGTGGTGACACTCCGGGGTGTCCCAGCAAGGTGGTGACACCAGAGGACACCTGGACATGGTGGTGACACCGCAGGACATCTGGACAAGGTGGTGACATCCCGGGGTACCGGGTGATGCCACCCCAAGGTGTCCCAGCAAGGTGGTGACACCCCAGGTGACACTTCAGGGTGTCCTGGCAAGACGGTGACACCACCGAACACTTAGACATGGTGGTGACACCCCAGGAGACCTGGACAAGGTGGTGACACCACAGGACATCTGGACATGGTGGTGACACCCCGGGGTGTCCTGGCAAGGTGGTGACACCAGAGGACACCTGGCCAAGGTGGTGACACTGCAGGACATCTGGACAAGGTGGTGACACCCCGGGGTGTCCTGGCAAGGTGGTGACACTGCAGGACACTGGACATGGTGGTGACACCAGAAGACACCTGAACATGGTGGTGACACTCCGGGGTGTCCCAGCAAGGTGGTGACACCAGAGGACACCTGGACAAGGTGGTGACACCACAGGGTGTCCTGGCAAGGTGGTACTGAGTGATGCCACCACAGGACACCTGGACAAGGTGGTGACACCGCAGGACATCTGGACAAGGTGGTGACACCGCAGGACATCTGGACAAGGTGGTGACATCCCGGGGTGTCCCAGCAAGGTGGTGACACCCTGGGGTACCGGGTGATGCCACCCCAAGGTGTCCCAGCAAGGTGGTGACACCCCAGGTGACACTACAGGGTGTCCTGGCAAGACGGTGACACCACCGAACACTTAGACATGGTGGTGACACCCCGGGGTGTCCTGGCAAGGTGGGGACACTGCAGGACACTGGACATGGTGGTGACACCAGAAGACACCTGGCCAAGGTGGTGACACCACAGGGTGTCCTGGCAAGGTGGTGACACCCTGGGAGACCTGGACAAGGTGGTGACACCACAGGGTGTCCTGGCAAGGTGGTACTGGGTAATGCCACCACAGGACACCTGGACAAGGTGGTGACACCGCAGGACATCTGGACAAGGTGGTGACACCACAGGGTGTCCTGGCAAGGTGGTGACACCAGAGGACACCTGGACATGGTGGTGACACCACAGGGTGGCCTAGCAAGGTGGTGACACCCTGGGAGACCTGGACAAGGTGGTGACACCACAGAACATCTGGACATGGTGGTGACACCCCAGGACACCCGGACAAGGTGGTGACACCCCGGGGTGCCCCGCCGAGGTGACACCACAGCCCTCCCCCAACAGCTGCCCCTGTCCCCAAAGGCCACCTGACGCAAAACTCCCCGTGGTCCCCAAGCCCCCCCTCAGCCACTGTCACCCTCTGGGGACCCCGGCAGCTCCGGGAGGGGACCCCGGCTGTGACAGGTGACAACAAACCAGGGCCGGGATGGGGTCAGGGCGGTGCCACCCCAGCGGGGTTGGGGACAGTGACCCCCTGTCCCCAGTGGGGTTTGGGGACAGTGACCCCCTGTCCCCAGTGGGGTTTGGGGACAGTGACCCCCTGTCCCCAGTGGGGGTGGGGACAGTGACCCCCTGTCCCCAGCGGGGGTGGACAGTGACCCCCTGTCCCCAGGGGGGTTTGGGGACAGAGACCCCCTGTCCCCAGCGGGGGTTGGGGACAGTGACCCCCTGTCCCCAGCAGGGGTGGGGACAGTGACCCCCTGTCCCCAGCGGGGGTTTGGGGACAGTGACCCCCTGTCCCCAGCGGGGGTTTGGGGACAGTGACCCCCTGTCCCCAGCAGGGTTGGGGACAGTGACCCCCTGTCCCCAGTGGGGGTGGGGACAGTGACCCCCTGTCCCCAGCGGGGGTGGACAGTGACCCCCTGTCCCCAGGGGGGTTTGGGGACAGAGACCCCCTGTCCCCAGCGGGGGTTGGGGACAGTGACCCCCTGTCCCCAGCAGGGGTGGGGACAGTGACCCCCTGTCCCCAGCGGGGGTTTGGGGACAGTGACCCCCTGTCCCCAGCGGGGGTTTGGGGACAGTGACCCCCTGTCCCCAGCGGGGGGTGGGGACAGTGACCCCCTGTCCCCAGCGGGGTTGGGGACAGTGACCCCCTGTCCCCGGCTGTCACCCAGGGGTGGTGGGGCGGCCCCACAACGGGACCCATCGGGCCCCGGGGGTGTCCCCGGGGTGGCCGCAGCCGCTCCTTCCCGTCTCGGGGACAACCGGCGGGGCTTGGGGACATCACCCGGGGCCACCCGAGTCCCCTCGGAGGGCAAAGGTCCCCAGGGGGAGCAGCGCCAGGGTGACCGCGGTGACCTCAGCCAGGACACTCCCGGCGGGGAAACTGAGGCACGGCGCTGCTCCCAGGACTCCACTGAGGGGGGGACAGAACCCGGCGCCACCCGGCGCTGTCCCTTTTGTCCCCAAGGCGGAAGAGACACCCGGGACACCGCCCTCGCTGGAGCGGGGATTTGGGTGACACAGGAGTGACACAGGACCCTCCCAAGAGGGACACCTGGGATTGTCACCATCCCCCGGTGACATCCGAGAGGGACCAGCGGCCGTACCTGCAGTGGGGATTTGGGTGACACAGGAGTGACACAGGACCCTCCCAGGGGGACACCCGGGATTGTCACCATCCCCCGGTGACATCCGAGAGGGACCAGCGGCCGTACCTGCAGCGGGGATTTGGGTGACACAGGAGTGACACCGGAGTGACACAAGAGTGACACAGGACCACCCCCACCCCCCAAGGGGGACACTCGGGATTGTCACCAGCTCATCCCCCGGTGACATCCGAGAGGGACCAGCGGCCACACCTGCAGCGGGATTTGGGTGACACAGGAATGACACAGGACCGACCCCCCCAAGGGGGACACCCGGGATTGTCACCAGCCCAACCCCGGGTGACATCCGAGCGGGACCAGCAGCCGTACCTGCAGTGGGGATTTGGGTGACACAGGAGTGACACAGGACACCCAGGATTGTCACCAGCTCATCCCGGGTGACATCCGAGCGGGACAAGCGGCCACACCTGCAGCGGGGATTTGGGTGACACAGGAGTGACACAGGAGTGACACAGGACACCCAGGATTGTCACCAGCTCATCCCCGGGTGACATCCGAGCGGGACGAGCCGCCCTTCCCACGTCGGCGGAGGGGGCGAGGCGGGGAGGGGACAACTCGACCTTGAGGTGGGGAGGTGACACTTTTTGACACTTTTTGGGTGTTTTTTTGTTTGGTTTGGTTTTTGGGGGGTGGGGGAAGGGGGGTGGATACGGGGGACGGTTTCAAGGGCCGGGCTTCTTGCCGGCTCTGGCACTGTCCTTCCTCTCCAGCCGCGTGTAAGGCTCGAAGGCGGAGGCGCCGGGCACCGCCGGGGCGTGCAGGCTGCCCAGCAGCGGGCCCCCGAAACACAGCGGCGGCCTGCCCGGCAGCAGCCGCGGCGACGACGACGACGACGACGAGGAGGAGGACGACGACGAGGACGAAGATGATGATGACGATGATGATGATGACAACGAAGAGGAGGAAGCCGCCAGAGACGGGACGTGCAGGCTGAAAGCCACCGCGGTGCCACAGGGGGAGGACGCGGGGCGCGGAGCGGCCAGGCAGCAACCGGAGGAACCGGAGGAACCGGAGGAGCCGGAGGAGCCGGAGGAGCCGGAGCTGCTCCCCGCGGGGCTGGAGATGATGGGGTTGGAAGGGGAGAGGAGGCTCGGCGGGGCGGGCGCGGAGAGCAGGCGGCCTTGCTCCAGCAGCCGCAGGATGTTGCAGGTGGCGAAGGACTCGGAGGTGGCGGCCGAGGAGCGTTTCTCAGAGTCCCTGCTCTGGTCCTTCTTCTGCTTGGTGCGGCGGTTCTGGAACCACACCTTGACCTGCCGAGGGAGGGGTGGGGTGGGGTGGGGCGGAGGGGTTTTTGGGGGGTTTTTGGGGGATTTTTGGGGAGGGGGGGGGGACAGGAAGGCACGGACGGCGAGAGAGCGCGGGAGGGAGGAGCGGGGGGAGAGAGAGAGAGAGAGGCGAGAGCCAGGAGAGAGCGAGAGATACGAGAGAGAGAGAGACGTAATTAAAATAACCGGGAGAGAGACGTAATTAAAATAACCGGCCGAGTGAGCCGCCCTCCGCCGGCCGCTCCCGGGGAGAGGGAGAATTCCTGCGGGGAAATTCCAGGGAAAGGGAGAATTCCTGCAGGGAAAGGGAGAATTCCTGCGGGGAGCTTCCAGGGAAAGGGAGAATTCCTGCGGGGAAAGGGAGAATTCCTGCAGGAAAAGGGAGAATTCCTGCTGGGTGATTCCAGGGAAAGGAGAATTCCTGCGGGGAGGTTCCAGGGAAATGAGAATTCCTGCGGGGAAAGGGAAAATTCCTGCGGGGAAAGGGAAAATCCCTGCGGGGAGCTTCCAGGGAAAGGGAGAATTCCCACGGGGAAAGGGAGAATTCCTGCAGGAAAGGGAAAATTCCTGCGGGGAAAGGGAAAATCCCTGCGGCGAGCTTCCAGGGAAAGGGAGAATTCCCACGGGGAAAGGGAGAATTCCTGCAGGAAAAGGGAGAATTCCTGCTGGGAGCTTCCAGGGAAAGGGAGAATTCCTGCGGGGAACTTCCAGGGAAAGGGAGAATTCCTGCTGGGAAAGGGAGAATTCCTGCTGGGAACTTCCAGGGAAAGGGAGGATTCCTGCTGGGAGATTCCAGGGAAAGGGAGAATTCCTGCGGGGCCGGCAGGGAGAGGGGCCGGAGGCTGCAGGTGGGACCCCAGGAATGAGGGCACAAGGATGGGGCCTGGAACAGGAGCCCAGGGATGGGAATCCATGGATGGGACCCAAGGAATGAGATCCCAGGGATGGGACTTGGGAGAGGACCCCAGGAATGGGATCCCAGGGGTGGGATTTGGGACAGGAGCCCAGGGATGAGAACCCAGGGATGGGATCCCAGGGATGGGATTTGGGACAGGAACCCAGGGATGAGAACCCAGGGATGGGTTCCCAAGGATGAGACCTGGAACAGGAGCCCAGCGATGGGATCCCATGGATGGGACCTAAGGAATGGGACCCCAGGAATGGGATCCTATGGATGGGACCCCAAGGACCCCAGGCTCTGTCCCTGGAATGGGACCCCAGGGATCGGACTCAGAACAGGAGCACAGGGATGGGATCCCATGGATGCGACCCAAGGAATGGGATCCCAGGGCTGGGACTTGGGACAGGAACCCAGGGATGGGATCCCAGGGATGAGAAGCCAGGGATGGGATCCCAAGGATGAGACCTGGAACAGGAGCCCAAGGATGGTATCCCATGGGTGGGATCCAAGGAACGGGATCCCAGGGATGGGACCCAAGGAATGACACTCCAAGGATGGGACTTGGGACAGGAGCCCAGGAATGAGGTCCCAGGGATGGGACTCAGGACAGGAACCCAGGGATGGGAATCCACGGATGGGACCCTGGGAATGGGATCCCAGGGGTGGGATTTGGGACAGGAGCCCAGGCATGAGAACCCAGGGATGGGATCCCAAGGATGAGACCTGGAACAGGAGCCCAGCGATGGGATCCCATGGATGGGACCCCGGGAATGGGACTCCAAGGATGGAACTTGGGATGGGACCCCAGGAATGGGATCCCAGGGATGGGACCCCAAGGACCCCAGGCTCTGTCCCTGGAATGGGACCCCAGGGATCGGACTCAGAACAGGAGCACAGGGATGGGATCCCATGGATGGGACCCAAGAAATGGGATCCCAGGGATGGGACTCGGGACAGGAGCACAGGGATGGGATCCCATGGATGGGACCCCCAGGATGGGACCTTGGGGACGGGAGCCTGGGGAAGGAGCTCAGAGCTCCCCTGGCTGAGCTCCACCCCGAGCCGTGCTCGGCTCTCCCTGTGCTGGTGTTCCCGGGAATTCTGAGCTCCGGGAGGGGCTGGATTCTCCTCGGCCCCAAACCCTTCCCTGGCAGGGTGGGTGACCCGTGAGGGGGGCAGGTTGGCTTCTGGCGGCCCTGGATTTATTTCTGGTGGGCAGGACCCAGGACACCCGCACCCCGGCTCCAGCTCAGGGAGGGAACCCAGGCTGAGCCCCGCACCCCAAAACTGCCCCAAAACCCCCAGCCCGCCGCTCCCCGGCCCTCCCTGCCCCCTAAACTCCTTCCCTCCCTCCCTGGCAGAGCAGAGGGGGCAGGAGAGGCAGAGAGAGAGACAGAGAGAGGCGGGAGGGATGGACAGACGGACACGGAGGTGAGGGGAGGACACGGACGGGGAAGACACTCGGGTTAGAGCCAGAGGGGACCCCGAGCAGCGTCCCCCGGGCGGGGCCCGGAGTCACCGGCGGCTCCTGTTGGGGACAGGCCAGGCCCGCGGTGACACGGCCCCGGGGACGAAGGAGGGTGGGGGAGGGGGGGGGGGTCCCCGAGCCTCGGGGGACACCAGGGGACACCGACAGGGTGGGGACAATGGCCTCCCGCCACCGCCGGGCACCGCCAGCCCGCGCCTCCCCTCGGGGACATCCGCGACACGCGGGCACGGGGACACCGAGGCAGCGGCTGCCAGCGGGCACAGCCGGGTGGCCAGGGCTGTGTCCCCGTGACACTGAGCCCGGGGCTGGTGTCACCGTGTCACTGAGCCTGGGCTGTGTCCCCGTGTCACTGAGCCCAGGGATGTGTCCCTGTGTCACTGAGCCCACGGCTGGTGTCACCGTGTCACTGAGCCCAGGGCTGTGTCCCTGTGTCACTGAGCCCAGGGCTGTGTCACCGTGTCACTGAGCCCAGGGATGTGTCCCTGTGTCACTGAGCCCGGGGCTGTGTCCCCGTGTCACTGAGCCCGGGGCTGTGTCACCATCCCACTGACCCAAGAGCTGTGTCACCGTGTCACTGAGCCCGGGGCTGTGTCCCTGTGTCACTGAGCCCGGGGCTGTGTCACCATCCCACTGACCCAAGAGCTGTCACCATCCCACTGTCCCCAGAGCTGTGTCACCGTGTCACTGCGCCCAGGGCTGTGTCCGCATGTCACTGAGCCCAGGGCTGTGTCACCGTGTCACTGAGCCCAGGGTTGGTGTCCCCATGTCACTGACCCCAGAGCTGTCACCATCCCACTGTACCCAGAGCTGTGTCACCGTGTCACTGAGCCCAAGGCTGTGTCACCACCCCACTGACCCAAGAGCTGTCACCATCCCACTGACCTCAGGGCTGTGTCCCTGTGTCACTGAACCCAGGGCTGTGTCCCCATGTCACTGAGCCCAGGGTTGGTGTCCCCATGTCACTGACCCCAGAGCTGTCACCATCCCACTGTCCCCAGAGCTGTGTCACTGTGTCACTGAGCCCGGGGCTGTCACCATCCCACTGACCCCAGAGCGGTGTCACCATCCCACTGAGCCCAGGGTTGGTGTCACGGTGCCACTGAGCCCAGAGCTGTCACAGTGTCACTGAGCCCACAGCTGGTGTCACCGTGTCACTGAGCCCAGGGCTGTGTCACCGTGTCACTGAGCCCAGGGTTGGTGTCACCGTGCCACTGACCCCAGGGCTGTGTCACCATGTCACTGAGCCCATTGGTCACTCTGTGCTGACCACTGGGATGGTTTGGGGAGCAGATCTGGGTCCCCAGGGCTGATGTCCCCATGCCACTGAGCCCAGGGCTGATGTCCTTGTCACACTGGTCCCAGAGCTGTCACCATCCCACTGACCCCGGGGCTGGTGTCCTCGTGCCACTGACCCCAGGGCTGTGTCACCATTCCCGTGACCCCGTTGGTCACTCCGTGCTGACCACCGGGATGGTTTTGGGAACAATGCCTGTCCCCAGGGTTGGTGTCCCCATGCCACTGACCACCACTGGTCACTCCGTGCTGACCACCAGGATGGTTTTGGGCACAGTCCCCTGTCCCCAGACACGGTGACCTGACACAGAATTGTCCCATCTCCTGGAGCAGCCGAATCCCGGGAATTGCAGATCCCAAACCCGCAGCGGTGGGACCGAGGAGGACCCAGGCAGCCCTAATTACCCCACCCAATTAGCGACACCTTAACGAAGATCCGCCCTGGATTCGTACGGGATGGGCATTCCCAGCACTCTCTGCTCCCAAATATTCCCCATCCAGCAATTCAGGAGCAGCAGGAATTCAGGAAATCCAAGGATTTAAACCTTGAGGATGGGCGTGACCAGCCCACGGATCAGGTTTGGAATTCCCAGCCCCAGACCAGGGGCTGCTGCAAAATCCCACCACCCCAGGACACTCCCGCTATCCCAGGTGGATCCAAATCCATCCAACCCGGCCTTGGGCACTGCCAGAGATCCAGGGACAGCCCCAGCCAAGCTGGGAATTCCAGCCCAGCCAGGAATTCCTGCCCAAGATCCCGGCCCAATCTCCCCTTTCCCCGTGGGAAGCCATTCCCCTGTGTCCCGCTCGGATGGGATTCCCGACGATCCCTGCTGACCCCACCAAGGTTTTTCCCAGAGAAGCCGCGGCCGCTCCCGGATCCCTGGGAGTCTCCAAGGACGGAACTTGGAGCCACCTGGGAACCCCGGGAGGTGTCAGGGCTGGGATTTGAGGTCCCTTTCCCACCCAAACCGTTCCACGACGGCATTCCCGGGATGATCCCGACCCCGGGGGAACGGTGGGACCGTGGTCCCCGGGGGGAAGAGGAGCCTTTCCCAGGAAGTTCCCTGTCCTAGGTTCCAATGTAAAATTGTGCCCAAAGGTGTATTCTATCCCCATGAGCCGTTGGAGCCAAGGTGGGGCAGGGTTCTCCTTATCTTCTGTTAATGAGCCCAACAATGCCTTCCCGAGGAAGTTATCTCTGGTTAATGGGCCATCAAGGACCCATTGCATGACTCATGGAATGAAATCATCCCATTGTGAGATGCTCTGCCCAGGGGGAGGAGCCAAGCATTCCCACCTGGATATAATCCAGGGTTTGAGACCTCACGAGCAGCTTCTATCCACTGGACTCTCAGAGGAGACAAGAGCTACCAGACGTTTCTACAGGAATCACTGCTTTGACAAGAACATCTCATCTGGATTCCTGGAGGAAGACTGGACCCTTCTCATCATCCCTGGACCCTTCCCATTATCCCTGGACCCTTCTCATCATCCCTGGACCCTTCTCATCATCCCTGGACCCTTCTCACCATCACTGGACCCTTCTCATCATCCCTGGACCCTTCTCATCATCCCTGGACCCTTCTCACCATCCCTGGACCCTTCTCATCATCCCTGGACCCTTCTCTCTCAGGATCATCTCTGCTCCAGCGGAACCACATCTGCCGCTCCAGGAGGATTTCCGGACTGCTTCAAACACCCTGACCAACAGCGTGTCAGGTTGTATCATTCCATTTATTTTCACCTTTTTCCTCTCTTGTCCTATTAAATTGTATCTCTGACTGGGAGTCTCACTGGTTTTGCTTTCAAACCAGCACATTCCCCCATCCCGGATTCCGGCTCCTCCCGGTGCCCAGCACCCCTCCATCCCGTGGGGGTGACCCCGGTGACACCGTTTGTCCCCAGCCCGTCCCCAATTAGCGGCTCCCTGTCCTTTTCAGCCTCCATTATCCTCAAGCTCCCGCCGCTGGACGCGGATCCGCTCAAGCCGTGACAGATCCATGAGTAATTCCCCTCCGGCCTCATCCTCCTCCATCCTCCCCCTGCCCCGCTTTTCAACTCCTGCTCCTCCCACTCCGGATTTTTCCACAGATCCCAGCGGAAACTTCCCCCCCCGGGGTCGGGTTTTTCCCCTCTCCTCAAAAAAAGACAATTCCATCCATGTTATCCACGTCCATTCCCGGTTTATCCCGGAGGGAAGGGCCAGGGATATTCCCAGCGGGCACCACTCCTGCCCTCTGGAATATCCAGGTGTTTACTATCCATGGTGGGAAGGGGAGGGAGGTCCAGGCCCTCCTTTTTCCCAAGAAAAAACGATTCCCAGATTTTTTATTTTTTTTTTTGGCTCTGGGACAGCCAGCTGGGAGGGAATGGGAATGAGGGGGAGGAATCCTGGGAATTGAAATCCCCTCGTGGGACATTCCAGCGGGGTCGGACCTGGATGCAGGGAAGCGCCTCTGGAAGTGGATTTTGGGGACAGGGGAGGTGACACCTGCAGGGGACGATCCAGGGACACGGAGGCCCACGGAGGCTTGGAAAACCACAGGAGAGACAGTGCTGAGACCGTCAGAGGTGCGAGGAGAGCAGGAATTCCATAAATCCCAGAATTCCGGAACGGTTTGGGGTGGGAGGGACCTTGAATCCCACCCCAGTTCCATCCAGGGACACCTCCCACCGTCCCAGGTGGATCCCGATGTCCAACCTGACCTTGGGCACTGCCAGGGATCCAGGGGCAGCCACAGCCAAGCTGGGAATTCCATTCCAAGATCCAGGAATTCCTGCCCCATATTCCATAAAAATCTCCCCTTGCCCAGTGGGAAGCCATTCCCTGTCTCCTGTCCCTGCAGCCCTTGTCCCCAGCCCCTCTCCAGCTCTCCTGGAGCCCCTGCAGGCACTCGGAGCATTCCCTGGAGTTTTCCCTTCTCCAGGGGAACATTCCCAGCTCTCCCACCATCCCTGACCTCACCCCCCATTCCCAACCTTCCAGAACATCCCAAACTCTGGCATTTTGGGGCTGGGAATGATCCTTTTCCCAGCTCTCCCAGTCATGGATGGATGCAGGGATGGGATGGATCCAGCCCAGCCCCTCCCAGCCAGGAATTCCTGCCCCAATCCCAGCTCAATGTCACTTTTCCCAGTGGGAAGCCATTCCCTGTCTCCTGTCCCTGCAGCCCTTGTCCCCAGCCCCTCTCCAGCTCTCCTGGAGCCCCTGCAGGCACTCGGAGCATTCCCTGGAGTTTTCCCTTCTCCAGGGGAACATTCCCAGCTCTCCCAGAGCAAAAGAGCTCCAGAATCCTGGAATGGTTTGTGTTGGGAAGGATCTTAAATCCCACCAGGATCCAACTTGAGGGACACCTCCCGCGATCCCAGGTGGCTCCAAGTCCCATCCAGCCTGGCCTTGGGCACTTCCAGGAATCCAGCCCCAGCAAAGCTGGGAATTCCAGCCCAGCCAGGAATTCTTGCCCAAGATCCCAGAGATCAAGAGAACGGGAACACGGGAAAAAGGAATCACGGCACGGAGACCCCGAAGGGCCGGGGAAGGGTCTGTGGGGAGCTGGGAAATTGTGTGAAATATTAAATAACGGGGAATTAAATATATATAAAAATTATATCTATACACACATTAGTCTATCATGTATAAATGTACAATTATTATCTAGTAATATAATATCTATTTAAATATATATAGCTATTATATAAAAATATTCAGTTATTATATCTATAAAATAAGTACTATATAGTTATTATTTTATGTTTTATTCAATGATGTATTTTTCTTTTCTCTGTTGTATTTAATTGCATCGTCCTATTTTTATTTTTAAATTCTCCGTTATATATTAAATATTCTGTCATCCAGATTATTTTATATTAATTTTTATATATAGTAATAGAAATTATTAATAACTATAAAAATAACTAATATATAATATATCACAAACAATGCACATGCATAGTATATGTTGCATATAATGTAATTATTGTGTAATGTATTTTTAATATGATACTTTATATTATAGATATTCATATATTTATATACTCGTGTTTTTCCTCCTTTATTTTATTAATTATTGTTTTATTATTTTATTATTTTATTTTATTTTATTTTATTTTATTTTATTTATTTTCTATTTTCTATTATCTATTTTCTATTTTCTATTTTCTATTTTTATTTTTATTTTTATTATTTTTAAATTATTTTATTTTAATTATTTTAAAATTGAATTTTAAAAATTGACTCTAATTTAATTTTATTATTTGGTTGTTTTGTCTTTTATTAAATTTTTAGAATTCTCTTCTGCTTTATTTTATTTCGTCCTCTCCAACTCTATTCTATTCCATTTTCCCACCTTTTTTTCCATTCTATTCCTTCACCCTGAGCCAGATTTTTATATTTTATATTTTATATTTTATATTCTATATTTTATATTTTATATTTTTTATTTTATATTTTATATTCTATGTTGCATATTTTATATTTTGTATTTTATATTGCATATTGCATATTGTACATTGTATATTTTATATTGCATATTGTATATTGTATATTTCATATTATATATTTTATTTTATAATATTTTATGTTTGAATTTATGTTTTACACTTCGTTGAATATTTTATTTTATTTTATTTTATTTTATTTTATTTTATTTTATTTATTTTATTTTTTCATTTCCTACTCCCTATTCCACGACCAAACAAATCCCCGAGATCCCCCCTGGATTTCTCCTCCTCCCGCGGATCCTTTCCCGACGGATTCATCCCTCGGACTCCAGGAAAGCAGGGAGGCGTCCCCTCCCCTGCTCCCTGGCACCTGGAATGTCATCCCAAATGTCACCGCGCTCGGAATGCCGGAGCCTGGTGCCCCGGGGAGTTCGGATCCAGCCAGGAAAAAAAAAAAAAAATGGGAATAATTCACCGGGATTTTTATCATGAAGGATTTACGAATCCGAGGGGCCGGGTGTGCTTCCCAACCCGGAGCCTTGGGATGGGGTCACGCCTCCCACACCATCCCGATTCCCTGATCCCGGGCAGGCTGCGGGAAGCAGGGCACGAAGATGGGAATAAAAATGGGAACGCGGCGTTGTCTGGAGCCGATGGAATTATCCGGAGCCCGCGAGGTCGGCTCCATCCCGGTTTCCCGTGGCTGAGGGCACCGGGATGGAGCCCACGAGGGGCTGGATCCCTGGAATCCCGTGCCGTGACCTCGGAGAGCGCCGTGTCCCAGGGATTCCTTCTCCGGGCTGCTGCTCCCGTCCCTGCCCTTCCCCTCGGAGCCACAAAAGGAACGATTCCCAAGAGGGGAATCCCGACGGAAACCCCTTTATCTGGGGAGGCAAAGGGTGGGAGCTCATCGTTCCATGGATCTCAGTGATCCGGGGATTTGTGCGGGTGGTTCGGCCCAGTGACTGCCCATCCGTCCGTCCATCCATCCATCCATCCGTCCATCCATTCATCCATCCATCCATCCATTCATCCACCCATCCATCCGTCCGTCCATCCGTCCATCCATCCATCCATCCATCCATCCATCCATCCCGGCATTCCGAAGCACCGCGCGGACGGCACCGGGGAGTGCCCCCCTCTCATTACGGAATCCCATTTTCCACCCTTGGGAATCGCTCCCCGGCCATCCTGCTGGGATCCCAAACTCCCATCCCTGCCCTGACAGATCCCAGGAATGTCAACCCCGCACGCTCCGGCACTCCCGCATTCCCAAAAAACACCGGAGCTCCCCGTTCTCCCCACATTTCTCTGCACAACGGGAATCCTTATCCAGCTCTGTGACTCCGGGGCTGGGGCCGTGTTTTGGGATTGTTAACGGTGTTTATTTTTGGCTGAGTCACAGTGGGAATCGCCCCTCACTGGGATCCCAAACCCCCATCCCCGCCCTGGCAGATCCCGGGAATGTCAACACCGCACACTCCGGCACTCCCACATTCCCAAAAAACGCCGGAGCTCCCCGTTGTCCCCACATTTCTCTGCACGACAGGAATCCTTATCCAGTTCTGTGACTCCGGGGCCGGGGCCATGTTTTGGGATTGTTAACGGTGTTTATTTTTGGGCAGCCCTGCCCTGGCCTTGACCCCATCCATCCATCCGTCCGTCCGTCCATCCATTCGTCCATCCGTCCATCCGTCCATCCATCCATCCGTCCATCCCAAAGCACGGCACGGACAGGACCGGAAGCGTCCTCCTCTCATCATGGCTCCCGTTTTCCACCCTCATCCTCTGCTTCCCGTCACGTTGGGGCCGAGCCGTGGTGGGAATCGCCCCTCACTGGGATCCCAAATCCCCATCCCCGCCCTGGCAGATCCCAGGAATGTCAACCCCGCACGCTCCGGCGCTCCCACATTCCCAAAAAACACCGGACCTCTTAATTCTCCCCGCATTTCTCTGCACGACAGGAATCCTTATCCAGCTCCGCGACTCCGGGGCCGGGGCCGTGTTTTGGGATTGTTAACGGTGTTTACTTTTCGGCAGCCCTGCCCTGAACTTGACCCCATCCATCCACCCATCCATCCCATCATCCATCTGTCTCCATCCGTCCATCCATCCGTCCATCCCAAAGCACAGCACGGACAGGACCGGAAGCGTCCTCCTCTCATCACGGCTCCCGTTTTCCACCCTCATCCTCTGCTTCCCGTCGCATCGGGGCCGAGCCACGGCGGGAATCGCCCCTCGCTGGGATCCCAAACCCCCATCCCCGCCCACCCCAGATCCCGGGAATATCAACACCGCACGCTCCGGCGCTCCCGCATTCCCAAAAAACACTGGAGTTCCCCGTTCTCCTCATGTTTATCTGCGCGACAGGAATCCTTATCCAGCTCTGCGACTCCGGGGCCGGGGCCATGTTTTGGGATTGTTAACGGTGTTTATTTTTGGCTGAGTCACAGCAGGAATTGCCCTTCTCTGGGATCCCAAATCCCCATCCCCACCCACCGCAGATCCCGGGAATATCAAACCCACACGCTCCGGCACTCCCGCATTCCCAAAAAGCGCCGGAGCTCCCCATTCTCCTTGCGTTTTTCTGCACAACAGGAATCCTTATCCAGCTCTGCGACTCCAGGGCCGGGGCCATGTTTTGGGATTGTTAACGGTGTTTATTTTTGGGCAGCCTTGCCCTGGCCTTGACCCCACCCATCCATCCGTCCATCCGTCCGTCCATCCGTCCATCCCAAAGCACAGCACGGACGGGACCGGAAGCGTCCTCCTCTCATCACGGCTCCCGTTTTCCACCCTCATCCTCTGCTTCCCGTCGTGTCGGGGCCGAGCCATGGCGGGAATCGCCCCTCACTGGGATCCCAAACCCCCATTCCCACCTTGGCAGATCCCAGGAATATCAACCCCGCACGCTCCAGCACTGCCACATTCCCAAAAAAATGCCGGAGCTCCCCGTTCTCCCCACGTTTCTCTTCGCAACAGGAATCCTTATCCAGCTCCGCGACTCCAGGGCCGGGGCCGTGTTTTGGGATTGTTAACGGTGTTTATTTTTGGCTGAGTCACAGCAGGAATCGCCCCTCGCTGGGATCCCAAACCCCCATTCCTGCCCTGGCAGATCCCGGGAATGTCAACACTGCACACTCCGGCACTCCCGCATTCCCAAAAATCCACCCCAGCGCCTTCTCCCAGCATTTATCCGTGATCCTGACCCCGCTTGTTTGGGGTTTTGGGGCCATGTTTGGGGTTTTTTTAGCCGCATTTGGGGTTTTGTAGCCGCGTTTGTTTTGGGCGGCCCTGCCCCGCCGCTGACCCCGGCGCCGTCACGCGCCCCTGGCACACGTGCGGCCCCCCGGCTGCGCCATCCCGCGCTATTCCTGGCTGCCGAGCGGGAATTGGCCGGGATTAGCTCCGGACCGCCGGCAGCTGACGCCCGTTGGGAGCCTGCGCTCCTGCATCATCCTGCTCCACCTTCCTCCTCCTCCTCCTCCTTTTCCCCCTTTTCCTCCTTTCCCCTCCTCTTTCTCCTCTCTCCAGCCCCATTGGGGCCGGGATCCCGGATCCCAGATCCCGGTGTTGTGCGATCCATCGGGATCGCTGCCCGAAGCCGAACGCGGGTTTCCTCACGGCGGCTCCGCCACCCTTCCGCCTCTCCCGGCGCCGAGCGGGGATGGATTCACGGATGGATTCATGGATGGATTCACGGATGGATTCATCCCCCGGCTGCCGTCCCAGCGCATCCCGCTGCGCCAACCATTCCGAACCCTCCGCCACGGCCTTCGGGAAGGCGGCTCCAGCCACCAGCTGGAATTCCGCCAAGGAATTCTCCCTGACCCTCATCCTTTCCCGCCACCAACCCCAAAATTCCAGCCGGAAGCCAAGCCCGTGTCCGGCTCCCGCTCTGAAATTCTGGATATTCCCGGCTTTGCGGCCGAGGAACCTCGCGGGTGGGCCGGCGACCTTTGGAAGAGGAAAATTTGGAGACGATGGCGAAGCTGGAGGGGAATTCCCCCATTTTGGGGTTTTGGGAAGCGCTGGGATGGGTGGGGACATCTTTCCATGAAATCCCGGGGGTCTAGATGGGGGACCCGTGGGTGGGAATTCCGGCCCGGCTCCAAAACTCAGGAAAACCATCACCAAACCCAAATCCCATCATTTTTTTTTTCAGGAAAACCATTTGAATCACATCCGCTTTGGAGGACGCTGGGATCACTCTGGGAGCACGCAGCTCGGCTTCATCGGGAATCAAAACTTCCCATCGGAAATCCTGAAATCCCGGGGATTTGATTTTTTTTTTTTTTTTTTTTTTTTTTGTGAGGGTCGGGGATCCCCCTCACAAGTAAATCCTTGATGGTAAAAATCTCAGTGAATTATTTCCATTTTTTTTTTCCATGAAATCCTGAAATCCCAGGATTTTTGTTTGTTTGTTTGTTTTGGGGTTTTTTTTGTTGTTTTTTGTTTTGGGAGGGTGGGGATCCCCCTCACAAGTAAATCCTTAATGATAAAAATCTCGGAGAATTATTCCCATTTTTTTTTCCATGAAATCCTGAAATCCCGGGATTTGAGGGGTTTTTTTGTGAGGGTGGGGATCCCCCTCACAAGTAAATCCTTGATAAATGATAAAAATCTCGGTGAATTATTCCCATTTCGATTTTCCTGTCGATCATTTCGCTCCGTGCTCGGAGAATTCCGGAAGCACCCGGATCATTTGGGATCCCGAACGCCCAACTCACCTATCCCAAGGCAGACCCCCATCTCCCGCTCCCCCTTTTTTAGGAACACTCCCCACCAAAAAAAATCCAGAATTTATTCCCCCCCTCCCCCAAGCCCAATTCCTTGCTGGGTTTTTGGGATCCCCAGGCTGGAATTCGGGAGCCTCCGGGGCCGTGCCACCACAGCGTCCCCGCCCCGGGAAGTGCCGGGATTAGCGGGGCCACGTGAGCTGGGCTTGCTCCAGGAACGTGCTCGGACCCAGGGATGTGGGAATGGGATCCAGCACCTGCTGGAGGTGCCCAAATCCCGGGAATCTCCAGTGGGCTCCAGGATTTAGGATCCCCCTTCCACTCCAGCATCCAGGTGTGACCCGATCCCGTAAAATGCGGGATCGTTGGGGATGATGTCCCCTCACTGCCACCTATTCCCAAGGATTTGGCAGCTGCTGGATCCTCTGGAATTGCCCAGATCCCTTCTGGAAGTGAGTCAGGGAAGCGGTCCAGGAAAACAGGGTGGGAGAGCTCATCCCATCCTGAAAAAGCTCCGGGAGAAGGGATGGAAGGAGGAATGGATGGAGGCCCCTGAGGAAAGAACCACTGAATCCCAGAATTCCCAACTGGTTTGGGTTGGGAAGGACCTTAAAGCTTTGTTTCCCAAGGGTAGAGACACCTCCCACCATCCCAGGTAGATCCAGCCTGGCCTTGGGCACTTCCAGGGATCCAGGGGCAGCCCCAGCCAAGCTGGGAATTCCAGCCCAGCCAGGAATTCCTGCCCCAATCCCAGCTCAAGGTCACTTTTCCCAGTGGGAAGCCATTCCCTGTCTCCTGTCCCTGCAGCCCTTGTCCCCAGCCCCTCTCCAGCTCTCCTGGAGCCCCTGCAGGCACTCGGAGCATTCCCTGGAGTTTTCCCTTCTCCAGGGGAACATTCCCAGCTCTCCCAGAGCAAAAGAGCTTCAGAATCCTGGAATGGTTTGGATTGGGAGAGACCTCCAATCCCATCCCATTCCCACCCCATTCCATGGGCCGGGACACCTCCCACCATCCCAGGTGGATCCAACCCAGCCTTGGGCACTCCCAGGGATCCAGGGGCAGCCCCAGAAAAGCTGGGAATTCCAGCCCAGCCGGGAATTCCTTCCCAAGATCCCAACTTTGCCCTTTGGAAGATCCAAAACCACCTGGGCTGGATCCCGTCACTTCCGCTCCAGAGGGAAGTGGGAATCACGGAGGGGTTTGGGGCTCCCAGCTCTTCCCAGCCTCGTCTTTCCCACTTTTTCATTTTTCCCAGGAGAGGCAAACCCGTGGCAGCCCCAGCCCCTCCGTCCCCCTCGTTCCGTCCCTGCTAACGAGCCGAGGTAATTAATTTTAACGGCCTCCTCCTAATTGCCGAGCTATAAATAGACATTCCCGGCCTTTCCCAAGATGTTTTGCTCTGTGTTGGGAATCCTGGGATGCTCCAGGAGCCGTGGAGCTGTGGGGTGGCCCAGGAGTTGTCCCCGAGAAGGTCTGGATGGAGCCCGTGGGGACACCGGGAGAATCCGGTGGATTGGCCAGGCAGGCAGGAATCGTGGAATTATGGGATCATTGAGGTTGGAGAAACCCTTGGAGACTCCTGAATCCAGACACTCCTCCCAAGCACTGCCAGGTCCCCAAAGTGCCACATCCACCAAGGCCACCACTGTGTCCCCAAAGTGCCACATCCACCAAGGCCACCACCATGTCCACAAAGTGCCATGTCCACCAAGATGGTCATCATGTCCACAAAGTGCCACGTCTACCAAGGCCACCACTGTGTCCCCAAAGTGCCACGTCTACCAAGGCCACCACCGTGTCCCCAAAGAGCCACATCCACCAAAGCCACCACTGTGTCCCCAAAGTGCCACATCCACCAAGGCTGCCACCGTGTCCCCCAAAGTGCCACGTCCACCAAGGCCACCACCGTGTCCCCAAAGTGCCACATCCACTAAGGCTGCCACTGTGTCCCCAGAGTGCCACATCCACCAAGGTCACCACAATGTCCCCAAAGTGCCACATCCACCAAAGCCACCACTGTGTCCCCAAAGTGCCATGTCCACCAAGATGGTCACCATGTCCCCAAAGTGCCACATCCACCAAGGTCACCACTGTGTCCCCAAAGTGCCACGTCCACCAAGATGGTCATCATGTCCACAGAGTGCCACGTCCACCAAGGCCACCACCGTGTCCCCAAAGTGCCACGTCCACCAAGATGGTCACCATGTCCCCAAAGTGCCACATCCACCAAGGTCACCACTGTGTCCCCAAAGAGCCACATCCACCAAAGCCACCATCGTGTCCCCAAAGTGCCACGTCCACCAAGGCCACCATCATGTCCCCAAAGAGCCACATCCACCAAAGCCACCACTGTGTCCCCAAATGCCACATCCACAGGGCTGGTAAATCCCCCCAGGAATGGGGATCCACCCCTGCCCTGGGCAGTTGGAAAACCCTTTCCATGTAGGAATTTTCCCAAAAATCCTAAAAACCCTAAACCTTCCCTGGCACAGCTTGGGGCTGCCCCTCATCCCGAGTGTCACCCGGCTGTCCTGGCCCAAAAAAGGGCGGGAAAACTCCGGGATCACCTGAAGCTGAGCCTGGCACTGAACTCCTGACCCCGAGAGCAAATCCCTTCAGCCATCCCATGGATCCCGTGGATCCCATCCCATCCCATGGATCCCATCCCATGGATCCCATCCATGGATTCCATCCCATCCCATGATGCCACGGATCTCATCCCATGGATCCCATCCCATCCCATCCCATCCCATCCCATCCCATCCCATCCCATCCCATCCCATCCCATGGATGCCATGGATCCCATCCATGGATTCCATCCCATCCCATGATGCCACGGATCTCATCCCATGAATCCCATCCCATTCCATGGATCTCATCCCATGGATGCCATGGATCCCATCCATGGATTCCATTCCATCCCATGATCCCATGGATCCCATCCCATGGATCCCATCCCATGGATGCCATGGATCCATCCATGGACCCCATCCCATCCCATGATCCCATGGATCCCATCCCATCCCATCCCATGGATCCCATGGATCCCATCCATGGATCCCATCCCACGAATCCCACCCCATGGATCCCATCCCATCCCATGAGGAATTTATGGGAATTCCGCCCCCTCCGCTTGTCCCCCCCCCCCCCCCCCCCAGGGTCCTTCTTCCTCCTCTGCCTGGGATTTTCCATCCCATAATGCCATGGGGAAGGGGCACTTTTCCCTTCAGGATTCCGGCGGGTTTTCCCCGAAAAAGCCGGATCCGTGGACACGAGCTGCCCTCGGGATTTGGGATGGGTTTGGGATGGCCCCGCCACTTCCCAGCTCATCCCAAGGACCTCAGAGCTCGCCTCGGCCTCTCCATGGAAATATTTCCCAATGGAAGCATCCCCCAGGTTAATTAAACTCCCCGAACGCTAATCACGCCCGTGGATTAATTAGGAAAAGCACCGGGAGGCAGAGCGGGGACGTGGATCCCGGGAGGGAAGAGGAATTCCCT
Organism: Phylloscopus collybita; assembly: GCA_027886175.1. Lineage (NCBI taxonomy): Eukaryota > Metazoa > Chordata > Aves > Passeriformes > Phylloscopidae > Phylloscopus > Phylloscopus collybita. The sequence continues at coordinate 32,330 of JAJNNQ010000228.1, forward strand.
GGAGGGGTGGAAGGAGCAGGAGCGGCTCCGAAATTCCCTCCCGCTCTCCTGGATGATTCCCATCTCCTCTGGGTGATTCCCATCTCCCCTGGGTGATCCCACCCTCACTTCCAGGTGATTCCCATCTCCTCTGGGTGATCCCTTCCTCATTCCTGGGTGATTCCCATCTCCTCTGGGTGATCCCATCCTCATTCCTGGGTGATTCCCATCTTTTCTGGGCTGATCCCCCTCTTCCCTGGCTGATCCCTCCTCTCCTCTGGGTGATTCCCATCTCCCCTGGGTGATCCCTGCTCTCCCTGGATGATCCCATCCTCACTTCCAGGTGATTCCCATCATTTCTGGGTGATCCCATCCTCACCCCTGGGCGATTCCCATCTTTTTTTGGGTGATCCCTCCTCTCCTCTGGGTGATTCCCATCTCCCCTGGGTGATCCCACCCTCACTTCCAGGTGATTCCCATCATTTCTGGGCGATCCCATCCTCATTCCTGGGTGATTCCCATCTCCCCTGGGTGATCCCTGCCCTCCCTGGCTGATCCCACTCTCACTTCCAGGTGATTCCCATCATTTCTGGGTGATCCCAGCTCTCCCTGGATGATCTCACCCTCACTCCTGGGCGATTCCCATCTTTTTTTGGGTGATCCCTCCTCTCCTCTGGGTGATCCCCATCTCCCCTGGGTGATCCCTCTCTCCCTGCCTGATCCCTCCTCTGCTCCCAGTGATTCCCTGGAATCCATGATCCCTGCTCCCCTCACTCCTGGAGCAGGACTCCGAGCCAAAAAAAACCAAAAACAAACAAAACCAAAAAATCCCAAATCCCACAATCCCCGACCCATCCTGCCTCCAACTCTGCCAAACAGCAGGATCAGCTGCCAGGAAAATAAAATCAGAGCCTAAATCCCATTTTTTATCTATTTTTTTTCTTTTTCCCTATTTCCAGCAGGATTTCTGCACAATCCCAGCCCGGCTCCCTAAATCCCTCCTTTTTTCCCCCTATTTCCATCAGGATTTTGCCCTAAATTCCCTCCTTTTTCCTCCCTATTTCCAGCAGGATTTCTCCCTAAATCCCCCTCTTTTTTCCCCTATTTTCATCAGGATTTCTTCTTAACCCCTCCTTTTCCACCCCCTATTTCCATCAGGATTTTTTCCCTAAATCCCCTTCTTTTTCCCTCCGTATTTCCATCAGGATTTCCCCCAAATCCCCCTTTATTTTTCCTATTTCCAGCAGGATTTCTGCACAATCCCAGCCCGGCTCCCTAAATCCCCCCCCTTTTCTCCCCCTATTTCCATCATTATTTCCCCCCAAATCCCCTCTTTTCCCCTTTTCCCTATTTCCAGCAGGATTTCTGCAGGATCCCAGCCCGGCTCCCTAAATCCCCCCCTTTTTCCCCTATTTCCAGCAGGATTTCCCCCAAAATTCCCCATTTTTTCCTATTTCCATCAGGATTTCTCCCCAAATTCCCTCCTTTTTCCTCCCTATTTCCAGCAGGATTTCTCCATAAATCCCTTTTTTTTCCCCTCCCCTATTTCCATCAGGATTTCTCCCTAAATCCCTCTTTTCCCCTTTTCCCTATTTCCATCAGGATTTCTGCAGGATCCCAGCCCGGCTTCCTAAATCCCCTCTTTTTTCCTCCTTTTTTTTTTCCATCAGGATTTCTCCATAAATCCCTTTTTTTCCCCCTTATTTCCAGCAGGATTTCTCCATAAATCCCTTATTTTTCCCCTCCCCTATTTCCATTAGGATTTCTCCATAAATCCCTTTTTTTTCCCCCTATTTCCAGCAGGATTTCTCCATAAATCCCTTATTTTTCCCCCCTATTTCCAGCAGGATTTCTCCATAAATCCCTTTTTTCCCCCTATTTCCATCAGGATTTCTCCATAAATCCCTTTTTCCCCCCCTATTTCCATCAGGATTTCTCCATAAATCCCTTTTTTCCCCCTATTTCCATCAGGATTTCTCCATAAATCCCTTTTTTTTCCCCCTATTTCCATCAGGATTTCTCCATAAATCCCTTTTTTTTCCCCCTATTTCCATCAGGATTTCTCCATAAATCCCTTTTTTTTCCCCCTATTTCCATCAGGATTTCTCCATAAATCCCTTTTTTTTCCCCCCCCTATTTCCATCAGGATTTCTCCATAAATCCCCTTTTTTCCCCCCCTATTTCCATCAGGATTTCTCCATAAATCCCTTTTTTTTCCCCCTCCCCTATTTCTATCAGGATTTCTCCATAAATCCCTTTTTTTTCCCCCCTATTTCCATCAGGATTTCTCCATAAATCCCTTTTTTTCCCCCCCCTATTTCCATCAGGATTTCTCCATAAATCCCTTTTTTCCCCCCCTATTTCCATCAGGATTTCTCCATAAATCCCTTTCCCCCCCCCCCCCCTATTTCCAGCAGGATTTCTCCATAAATCCCTTTTTTTTTCCCCTATTTCCAGCAGGATTTCTCCATAAATCCCTTTTTTCCCCCCTATTTCCAGCAGGATTTCTCCATAAATCCCTTTTTTCCCCCCCTATTTCCAGCAGGATTTCTCCATAAATCCCTTTTTTTTTCCCCCTCCCCTCTTTCCAGCAGGATCCCAGCCCGGCTCCCGGGAAGGCCGGGCTGCAGCATTCCAGCTGCGATCGCACCGCGTCTCTTCCCATCTCGTCACATTCCCTCCTCGCCGGGATGAATCATCCTTCCCCCCCTCCCCTTCCCAAACCTCCACAGGCACAAAAAAAAAAACCCCAAAAAAAAAAACCCCCAAAAACCCCAAAACAATAAAAATTCCCAGCCCTGGTGGCCCCTTTTTTCCTTCAGGGTTCCCAGCGCATCCAAAGGGAAAAGTCAGGAGCAGCTTCCTGGTCTTTGGAAGAATCCAGCCCAGGGAGGGGCTGGGAAAAAAAATCTGTTCCTTGTCCCAAAAAAAAACCAAACAAACGAAAAAACCTAAAACAGAAAGAAAAAAACCCCACCAAACAAACAAACAAATAAACAAACCAACCCCCAACCAAAACTAAAATAAAAAATAAAAATAAAAATAAAAATAAAAATAAAAATAAAAATAAAAATAAAAATAAAAATAAAAATAAAAATAAAAATAAAAATAAAAATAAAAATAAAAATAAAAATAAAAATAAAAATAAAATAACCCAAAACAAAACCAAAAAACCCCAAACAAAACAAAAAAACCCAAACAAAAACAACAACAAAAAAAAACCCAAAACCACCCAAAACCCCCAAAACAGAAACAAAAAAGTCACCAAACAAACAAACAAACAAAAAACCCTACAAACAAAACAAAAACCAAAAAAGATTAAAAAACCACAGAAAACAACCCCCCCAAAAAGCAAAACCAAGAAAACAAAAAAAAAACCCAAACAAAAGAAAAAAACAAAACAAAACCCCAACCAAAACGAAAACACAAAAACCCAGAAAAAAATCCCCCCCAAAAACCCAAAAAACCCCAAACACCCCAAAACAGAAACAAAAAAACCACACCGAAAAAAAAACCACAAAAAACCCCCCAAAAACCCACAACCCCCCCCAAAAAAAAACCCAATAAGCAAAAACAAAACAAAAAAAACCCAAACAAAACCAAAAACCCGAAACAAAACCCAAAACAAAAACACAAAAAAACACCAAAAAACAAAAAAAATTCCCCCAAAAACCCAAAAAACCCCAAACACCCCAAAACAGAAACAAAAAACACACACCAAAAAAAAACCAAAAAAACCCACAAAACCCCTCCAAAAAACCCCATAAGCAAAAACCCAACTAAAAAACTCCAAACAAAACCAAAAAAAACCCCAAAACAAAAACACAAAACAACCCCACCAAAAAAAAACCAAAAAATCCCCCCCAAAAACCAAAAAAACACCAAACACCCCAAAACAGAAACAAACAAAAAAAACCACACCAAAAAACTCACAAAAAAAACCCCAAAAACCTAAAAAAACCCACAAAACCTCCCCCAAAAAAACCCAATAAAACCCAAAACAAAACCCAAAAAATCCCAAAAAACCCCAAACAAACAACCCCCCCCCCAAAAAAGAACCCCAAAAAAACCCCAAAAAACCAAACCAAACCAAAAAAAACCGAGCCAGGAGATGCTGCTGGTTGGGATCCACCACCAAAATTCCCGAAATTCCCTAAATTCTGGGAGCCGCTCCGGGAATGAATCGCCCCAAATCCCGGGATTGCTGCCAAAGTTGGGTTTATCCCGATTTGGAGGAGCTGGGGGAGGATTTTTCCCTCTCCGGGTCGCATCCAGGATTTGGGATCAGCACCTTCCAGACCCCAAAAAGGAGGGGCTTGGAAAACTCGGTTTCAAGCTCTGGGAATTCCTGGAGGAAAACGTCCCGGCCGTGAAAAAACCGGGATTTAGGAAAAGGGCGATGCCTGGGGAGCCAAACTCTGCGGGAAGGGGGATTTGGGATGGGGCATTTGGGAAAGGGGGATTTGGGATGGGGGATTTGGGAAGGGGGATTTGGGATGGGACTTTTGGGATGGGGGATTTGGGAAAGGGGGGTTTGGGATGGGACATTTGGGAAGGGGGGTTTGGGAAAGGGGGATTTGGGATGGGGGATTTGGGAAGGGGGGTTTGGGAGGAGGGATTTGGGAAGAGGGATTTGGGATGGGACTTTTGGGATGGGGGATTTGGGAAAGGGGGATTTGGGATGGGACTTTTGGGATGGGGGATTTGGGATGGGACTTTTGGGAAGAGGGATTTGGGAAAGAGGGATTTGGGATGGGACTTTTGGGATGAGGGATTTGGGAAGTGGGGTTTGGGAAAGGGGGATTTGGGATGGGGGATTTGAGAAGAGGGATCCTGGGAAAGGGAATTTGGGATGGGACTTTTGGGATGGGGGATTTGGGAAGGGGGATTTGGGAAGAGGGATTTGGGAAAGGGGGATTTGGGGAGGGGGATTTGGGAAAGGGGGATTTGGGGAGGGGGATTTGGAAAGGGGGATTTGGGAGGAAGGATTTGGGAAGGGGGATTTGGGATGGGGGATTTGAGAAGAGGGATCCTGGGAAAGGGAATTTGGGATGGGACTTTTGGGATGGGGGATTTGGGAAAGGGGGATTTGGGATGGGACTTTTGGGATGAGGGATTTGGGAAGAGGGATTTGGGATGGGGGGTTTGGGATGAGGGATTTGGGAAGAAGGATTTGGGATGGGGGGTTTGGGAAGGGGGGTTTGGGAAGAAGGATTGGGGAGGGGAGTTTGGGATGGGGGATTTGAGAAGAGGGATTTGGGAAAGGGGGCTTGGGATGGGACATTTGGGATGGGGGATTTGGGGAGGGACGTTTGGGATGGGGGATTTGCGGAGGAATTTGGGAATTCTGGGGAAAAGATCAGGGAGCCGGGGGCGGCGGGGGGAGCCGGGAATGTTCTGGAAACCGGGAATCGGCTGCGGGAGGTGTGAAAAGCCGGGAGAGGGATTGAAGGAGACAGGGATGAGGGAGGGGAGAGGAGAAGCGACAGCGCCCGGCCCACGGGGTGGGAATTTTCTCACCCAGGGACGGAGGCTCCGGAGCAGGAGGGGAAGGATGGGAATTGCATCCCTAAGGAAAAGCCGTGACCTTGTGACCCCGGCGCCCCGCTGGGCACAATCCGCCGGGGCCCGGGGGGAAAAACGAGGAGCCCACGGAGAGGGGTCCTGGGAAGGGGGGTTTGGGATTTGGGATGGGGGGTTTGGGATGGGGGGTTTGGGATGGGACTTTCAGGAAGAGGGATTTGGGAAGGGGGTTTGGGGAGGGGGATTTGGGAGGAGGGATTTGGGAAGAGGAATAATATGGGAGGACGGATTTGGGAAGAGGGGTTTGGGAAAGGGGGTTTGGGATGGGGGATTTGGGGAGAGGGGATTTGGGAAGAGGAATTTCGGATGGGATATTTGGGAAGGGAGATTTGGGAAGAGGGGTTTGTGAAGAGGGATTTGGGAAGGGGGATTTGGGAAAGGGGGTTTGGGATGAGGGATTTGGGAGGAGGGATCCTGGAAAGGGGGATTTGGGAAGAGGGATTTGGGATGGGGGATTTGGGGAGGGGGATTTGAGATGGAGGATTTGGGATGGGACATTAGGGAAGATGCATTTGTGGAGGGGGATTTGGGAAGCGGAATTTGGGGAGTGGGGTTTGGGAAGCGGGATTTGGTAAAAGGGATTTGGGATGGGACATTTGGGAAGGGGAATCCCGTTCCAGGGACACACAGCTCCCCCTTGTCCTGGCACGGCCAAGCCCACCCCTGTCACTCCCGGCTCCATGGAGGTGACACCGGCACCCCCAGGAAGAGGAATCCCAGGAAAAGGGAATCTCTTGGCAGTTCCCAGCTCCCTGGAATCCTCTGCTCCTGCTTCTCACAGATTCCTCATGGATCTGTGGAGGTGACGCTGGGACAGTGGGAAGAGGGACCCATCAGTGGGTGCCAGTGTTGGGGACAAAGCTGTCCCTGCAGGGTGACACGGCCAAGCCCACCCACGACCCTCCTGTCACCATGGAGGTGGCACCGGGACCTCGGGAAGAGAAATCCCTGGAAGAGGGACCCCAGGAAGAGGGACACTGGGAAGAAGGACACCAGGAAAAAGGACCCCTCAGCAGGGGACAAAGCTGTCCCCGCAGTGTGACACGGCCAAGCCCACCCGTGTCACTCCCGGCTCCATGGAGGTGACACCAGGACCTCGGGAAGAGAAATCCTTGGAAGAGGAACCCCAGGAAGAGGGATCCCAGAACAGGGACTCATCAGTGGCTGCCGGTATTGGGGACAAAGCTGTCCCCACAGTGTGACATGGCCAAGCCCACCCACAACCCTCCTGTCACCTTGGAGGTGACACCGGGACCTCAGGAAGAGAAATCCCTGGAAGAGGAACCCCAGGAAGAGGAACCCCAGGAAGAGGGACACTGGGAAGAAGGACACCAGGAAAAAGGACCCCTCAGCAGGGGGACAAAGCTGTCCCTGCAGTGTGACACGGCCAAGCCCACCCGTGACCCTCCTGTCACCTTGGAGGTGACACCAGGACCTCAGGAACAGGGAAACCCAAGGCCACTTCTGTCCCCGACCACAGCACGGCCAGATCCCACCCCAAATCCTCCTCCTCGCCGAAACCCCACCACCAAAATTTGGAACGCCGAAATTCCAAAAAACCTCTCTGGAATGCCGATTTCCCCTCCCGCGGCAGCAACGGGATCCCCCCAAATCCCACCCTCGGGAGTCAGGGCCTGGCTGCCCACGGCCAGGACGGGTTTGTTCCGTAAAAAAGGTCGGAAAAATTGGAATTATTCCCCGTGGGAAGGGAGGGAAGCTACGCCGTTGGCAGACCCGGCAGGGAAGGGGTGGACGGGGCAGAATATTTTAATAATAATAATGATGTATAATAATAATAATAATTAATAATTATTATTATTATTATCATCATCGTCATCAATATTACCTTTATTATTATTATTATTTTATAATAATATCATCATTATATCAATATTATATCAATATATATCATATAAGATCAATATATTATATATTATATATTATATATTATATATTATATATTATATATTATATATTATATATTATATATTATATATTGTATATTATATATTACATTTACATATTACATACTACATATTACATATTATATATTATATATTATATATTATATATTATATATTATATATTATATATTATGTAATATTTATTATATATTATAGATTATAGGTTATAGAATATAGATTATTATCACCATCATCATCATTATTATTATTATTTAAATGCCATTATTAATATTATTTCATTCATTACGATCGCAACTTCACGACAAATTCCCAGGCCAAGACCATCCCAGCCCCATCGGAGGCACCAACCCCAGAGCTCAGCCCCGCTCTCCCTTCTCCCGGATCTCCCCAGCCCGGGAACACCAGGAAAAATCCCCTTCCCATCATCCCAGGACGCCGACGGAGAAGAGCTCCAGGGCTAACTCCGTTGACAATCCCACCGGGATTGGGGGGCAGGAAAAGCGGGAGCAGACCCCACACATCCCCACCCCACGGTCCCACCACCTCGGGTCACGGCTGCCACCTCCCGCTCCTTCCCCTTCCCGCTTTTCACGGGATCATGGAACGGGTTGGCAACAACCTCAAAGCTCATCCAGGGCCACCATCCATGGATTGGGAACCACCTCAAAGCTCATCCAGGGTCACCATCCATGGATTGGGAGCAACCTCAAAGCTCATCCAGGGCCATCATCCATGGATTGGGAACAACCTCAAAGCTCATCCAGGGCCATCATCCATGGATTGGGAACAACCTCAAAGCTCATCCAGGACCATCATCCATGGGTTGGGAACAACCTCAAAGCTCATCCAGGGCCATCATCCATGGGTTGGGAACAACCTCAAAGCTCATCCAGGGCCACCTCCCCCTACCCCAGGTTGCTCCAAGCCCCATCCAACCTCACCCTGACCCCTTTGCTGGACATTTGAGGTGACACCATCGGCTGGGGAGGTCCCCCCAGACCCCTCAGGTCTTCCAACCATTCCAAGGGCGGGATGGAGGAAAACCCAGCACCAGGAACCGCCATGTGCATCGCTCCCGCTTTTCACGGGATCACGGAACGGGTTGGGAACAACCTCAGAGCTCATCCAGGGCCACCATCCATGGATTGGGAACCACCTCAAAGCTCATCCAGGGTCACCATCCATGGATTGGGAGCAACCTCAAAGCTCATCCAGGGCCATCATCCATGGATTGGGAACCACCTCAAAGCTCACCCTGGACCATCCATGGATTGTTAACAACCTTAAAGCTCATCCAGAGCCACCTTCACCTACCCCAGGTTGCTCCAAGCCCTGTCCAACCTCACCTTGACCCCTTTGCCGGACATTTGAGGTGACACCACCAGCTGAGGAGGGTCCCCACAGACCCCTTGGGGTTTGTCCCCAGCCGTTTTCCAACCATTCCAAGGGCGGGATGGAGGAAAACCCATCAACGGGAACCGCCACACTCATCACTCCCACTTTTCATGGGATCGTGGAATGGGTTGGTAACAACCTCAAAGCTCATCCAGAACCATCATCCATGGGTTGGGAATAACCTCAAAGCTCATCCAGGGCCATCCATGGGGTGGGATCAACCTCAAAGCTCATCCAGGGCCACCTCCCCCTACCCCAGGTTGCTCCAAGCCCCATCCAACCTCACCTTGACCCCTTTGCCAAGCATTTGAGGTGACACCACCAGCTGGGGAGGTCCCCACAGACCCCTCAGGTCTTCCAACCATTCCAAGGATGGAATGGAGGAAAACCCAGCACCAGGAACCGCCATGTGCATCGCTCCCGCTTTTCACGGGATCATGGAATGGGTTGGGAACAACCTCAAAGCTCATCCAGGGTCACCATCCATGGGTTGGGAACAACCTCAAAGCTCATCCAGGGCCACCTTCCCCTACCCCAGGTTGCTCCAAGCCCCGTCCAACCTCACCTTGACCCCTTTGCCAGACATTTGAGGTGACGCCACCGGCTGGGGGAGGTGCCCACAGACCCCTCAGGTCTTCCAACCATTCCAAGGACGGGATGGAGGAAAACCCATCACTGCGCTCATCGCTCCCGCTTTTCACGGGATCATGGAACGGGTTGGGAACAACCTCAAAGCTCATCCAGGACCATCATCCATGGGTTGGGAACAACCTCAAAGCTCATCCAGGGCCATCCATGGGTTGGGAACAACCTCAAAGCTCATCCAGGGCCACCTTCACCTACCCCAGGTTGCTCCAAGCCCCGTCCAACCTCACCTTGACCCCTTTGCCGGACATTTGAGGTGACACCACCAGCTGGGGGGGTTCCCACAGATCCCTCAGGTCTTCCAACCATTCCAAGGGCGGGATGGAGGAAAACCCATCACCAGGAACCGCCATGTGCATCGCTCCCGCTTTTCACAGGATCATGGAATGAGTTAGGAACAACCTCAAATCTCATCCAGGGTCACCATCCATGGGTTGGGAACAACCTCAAAGCTCATCCAGGGCTACCTTCCCCTACCCCAGGTTGCTCCAAGCCCTGTCCAACCTCACCCTGACCCCTTTGCTGGACATTTGAGGTGACACCACCAGCTGGGGAGGTCCCCACAGACCCCTCAGGTCTTCCAACCATTCCAAGGATGGAATGGAGGAAAACCCAGCACCAGGAACCGCCATGTGCATCGCTCCCGCTTTTCACGGGATCATGGAATGGGTTGGGATCAACCTCAAAGCTCATCCAGGGCCACCTCCCCCTACCCCAGGTTGCTCCAAGCCCCATCCAACCTCACCTTGACCCCTTTGCTGGACATTTGAGGTGACGCCACCGGCTGGGGGAGGTGCCCACAGACCACTCAGGTCTTCCAACCATTCCAAGGATGGGATGGAGGAAAACCCATCACGGGGAACTGCCGCGCCCATCGCTCCGCGCATCCGAGGGTTTGGGGACACCGGACACCGCCGTGTGTGTCCCCGACCAGGAGGAACCGCCGCGGGTCTCACCTGGGTCTCGGAGAGGTTGAGCTGCCGGGCTAACTCCGTCCTTTCCCGGCCCACCACGTACTGGCAGCGCTGGAATTCCAGCTCCAGGCGGTAGAGCTGCTCCGCCGTGAAGGACGTCCGCGTCCGCTTGGGCCGGTCCAGGTCCAGCCCCTTGGGCAGCACGATCTCCCGGATCGTCCCTTTGGCATCTGCCAGGGAGAACGGGGAGAAGCCGTCAGGGGGGAAAGAAAATCCCCCAAAAAACCCCAAAAAAACCTCCAAAAAAACTTCAAAAAACATTTCCCCCCCCCCCCGCAAAGAAAAAAAACCCAAAAAACCCTCAAAAAAAAAAAAAAACAAACTAAAAAAACCACCAAAAAACCACCAAAAAAACTCCTAAAAAAACCTCTCAAAAAACCACCCCCCAAAACCCCTCAAACCCCCCCGCCAAAAAAAAAACCAAAAAACCCTCAAAAAACAAACCCTCAAAACCCCTCAAAAAAACCCTCAAAAAAAACCTCCCAAAAAAAAAACCAAAAAAAACCAAAAAACCCCCAAAAATCTCCCCAAAAAATCCCCCCAAAAAACCCCCAAAACCCCCTGAAAAACCCCAAAAAACCCCAACCCCCCCAAAAAAACCCCCCAAAAAACCCTCAAAAAAAGAAAAACAAACCCAAAAAAAACCCCAAAAAAGACCTCCAAAAAAACCCCCCAAAAACCCCCCGAAGGGATCGGTCCCAAAATCCGAAAACGCGGTTCTGGTGGCGGGTGGGGGGGAAATGGGGAATAAAGGGAATTAAAGAGCGGCTGGGTGTGGAATTCCCACCAGCTCGGAGCTGAATCCTGGTTCTTCCCTCCGGCCCCAAACGCGGAGAGTTTAGAAATATCCAGGGAAAGGCGACAAATCTCCAGGAATTGTTTGGGGTTGTTTTTTTGTTTTGTTTTGGGGTTTTTTTTTGGGGGGGGGGTTGGGGTTTTTTTGGGGTTTTGGGGTTTTTTGGGGGGGGGTGTTGATGTTTTTGGTTTTGGTTTTTTTGTGGGGGTTTTTTTGTGTGTTTTTTTTGTTTGGTTGGTTTTGGTTTTGGTTTTGGTTTTGGTTTTGGTTTTGGTTTTGGTTTTGGTTTTGGTTTTTAAAGATATAAATAGGAGCCACGAAGGTTTTCGGGGAAAACGGAGCCTTTCCTCCTGGAAATAAAAATTTGGAAAGGCAGGAGCGAACTGGAGATTTATTCCAAGGAAGAATTCGAATTAAAGATTTTTTTTTTTTCTGTAATTTTTCTATAGTTTTTGATTTCTGTCCTTCCTCGGGAACACCGGAAAAAAAAAAATCCACCTCTTTTGCCATTCCCGTCCCTCCGGAATTATCCTCGCTGAAGGAATATTTCCTTGGGAAAGCTCAGCTCCCGTTTTGGGGCGGTTTCCTATGAAAGGACAAGTTTGGGAAGCGCCGTGGGTGCTTTCAAAAGGGATTTTCCCGGGTTGGGAATTCCAGGGAAAGAAAAGCTTCAGGGTTTGGCTCCATCCCAGGCCAAGCGGCCGCTCCGGAGGAGCCTCCGTGGCTTCGCTTCCCACAGGGAAAGGACAAAAAAAAAATCTTCAGGAATTCCGTCCCAGCTCCCAGGAATTAAAATGAGCCTTGGGAGTCGCCCGCTGGGATCTTCCCAGATCCCAAATCCTGGCGGGGTTTGGGTGAGCCCACCCTGCGGAGCTCCCAGGGGCTTTTCCAGAGGGTTAAACTCCAGCCAGGAAGGGGCTCCAAGCCCCTGATTTTGGGATGCTGGATCCCGGTTCTGGAGGGATCCTGGTTGGAGGTCCACGGCTCTCCCTCCGGCTGAGTTGGGCATGAAGGGATGACAAAATTCCCGGGGCAGGAAGGAGGAAAACAGTGAGGAGAAGACAGGAATGGGGTGATGGAGATGGGGTGGGGTCAGCAGAGATGGGAATGGTGGCGCTGGGATGGGAATGGTGGCACCAGGATGGGAATGGTGGAGCTGGGATGGGAATGGTGGCACCAGGATGGGAATGGTGGCACTGGGATGGGAATGGTGGCACTGGGATGGGAATGGTGGCACCAGGATCAGAACGGTGGCACTGGGATGGGAACGGTGGCACCAGGATTGGAATGGTGGTGCCGGGATCAGAATGGCGGCACTGGGATGGGAATGGCAGTGCCGGGATCAGAATGGTGGCACCGGGACCGGAATGGCAGCACCGGGATTGGAATGGCGGTGCTGGGATTGGAATGGCTGTGCCAGGATGGGAACGGTGGCACCGGGATGGGAATAGTGGCGCTGGGACTGGAATGGCGGTGCTGGGATGGGAATGGTGGCACTGGGATCAGAATGGTGCACTGGGATCGGAATGGCGGCACCAGGATTGGAATGGCGGCGCTGGGATTGGAATGGCGGCACTGGGATCGAAATGGCGGCACTGGGATTGGAATGGCGGTGCCAGGATCAGAATGAAGGCACTGGGATCGGAATGGCGGCACCAGGATCGGAATGGCGGTGCTGGGATCGGAATGGTGGCACCAGGATTGGAATGGTGGCACCAGGATCAGAATGGCAGCACTGGGATCGGAATGGCGGCGCTAGGATTGGAATGGTGGCACCGGGGCTGGAATGGCGGCACTGGGATTGCAATGGCGGCACTGCCGTAGGATCGGCAGAGCCGGGATGGGGACAGAGGAGCCGGGATGAGGCCAGTGGATCCAGTGAGGAGCTGGGATGAGGCCGGTGGATCCAGCACCGGGATGGTGGGAATGGGGACCAAACACCAACTTGGGAACGAGACCCCAATCCCGGAGCCGCTTTCCCACCACGGAGCCGTGGGGCGCGGCCGAGCCGCCATCCCGGAACGCGGCGCCGAAGGAGTCCCGAGGGTTTGGGGACACCCAGGGTGGCACAGGGGGTGTTGTCACCGGGCCCACACCCCAAACCCCACCGGCTGGCGCGGAGCCGCCGGGAAGCAAAGGGGTTGTAGGCGGATCAGCGGCTTTTCCGGCGGGATCAGCGCCGGGAACCATTTTGTGCGGGAAGGAGCCGCGGCGCTGACGATGCCCGGGCCACGTCCGCACTCCCATGCCCACGTCCGTGTCCATATCCGTGCCCACGTCCGTGTCCATATCCGTGCCCACGTCCGCGTCCGCGCTGCGGCCACGGCACAACAACAGCCGGGAAGGCCGGGGCTGCCGGATCCGGGGCCGCAGCTGCGCCCTCGGCTCGGGCTCGGGCATTATTTATTGTTATCCTCCCCCCGGCAGCTGGAGCAGCTCCGCAGGGACGGCGGGGAAAAGGGCACGGCCGCGGTGCCAGGGGACACCAAACCGCTGGTGCCAGCCCCGCAGGCCTCCCCCAGTGTGGGTTTTGGGGCGCTCAGGCATAGGGGGGTGCCCTGTTCCGGCCTTTGGAACCTTTTCCCGAGAGATTTTTTCCCATTCTGGAGCCCCAAAAGTTCCCATGGGGTCCTGCCGGGGCTGCCCCTGGCGGGGTTCCGGAGCCTTGGGCCTGGCTTGGTGACACGTCCTGCTCTTGGGGACAGGGTGGCTCTGGAGCCCCAGGACGGGGTTGGGGTTGAAATCCCCCAGAAGAGCAGAGGACACCCAAATCCATGGGGACACTTTTTCCTGACACAGGGACAGGCCACCTAGGCACAGGGACAGCCCAGCTTGACACAGGGACACCCCACACTGGCACAGGGACATGCCACCCAGGCACAGGGACAGGCCACGCTGGCACAGGGACACGCTACGCTGGCATGGGGACACCTCAGCCTGATACAAGGACATGCCACCTTGACACAGGGACACCCCAGCCTAGCACAAGGACACCCCAGCCTGACACAGGGACACGCCACGCTGGCATGGGGACACCCCAGCCTGACACAGGGACATGCCACCCTAACAGAGGGACACCCCACACTGGCACCAGGGACACGCCACGCTGGCATGGGGACACCCCAGCCTGGCACAAGGACACCCCAGCCTGACACAGGGACATGCCACGCTGGCATGGGGACACCTCAGCCTGACACAGGGACACCCCATGCTGGCACAGGGACACGCCACCCAGGCACAAGGACACCCCACGCCCACCCGGCTTCCCACAACAACACAACCGCCAAGACCTTTTGGGGTTCACACCCCCCCTCCTGCCACCTCCCAGGATGTCCCCTCCCTGCCATGGGGTGGCCACGGTGCCACCAAACGCCACCGAGGTCCCTCCACGTGCTCTGCGGCCACCGGGCCCCGGTGCTGGGTTGGCCCTGGGGAGTGACCGGGAGGGACGGGGGGAGCACCCCGGGGTGTGTCCCCAGCCCCGAGGGGCTGCAGTGGCCCTGGTGACAGCGGGAGCGGCCCCGGGGCTGCCCAGGAACCTCCTGGTGCCGTTTATCCCCGGGAGGTGACCGGGAGGTGACCAGGAGGTGACCGGGAGGCTCCATCCCACACGGACCATCCCCGGGATCGCGGGACCGAGACCCCGAGAGGACCCCGCCGATGTGAGGGGGTCACCAGGACCCCCCCCCGATTTCACCGAAAGCACCGCGGGCGAACACCGGGGCTGCACCGGGGCTGGCGGCAGCTCCGCGGCAGCCGCTCCTCACCCGGGCCGGGGCCACTGGGGCCACCGGGGCTACCGGGGCCACCGGGGCTACCGGGGTTCCTTTCCCGGGCCAAGCAGCGAGGGCGAAACTCCAAATATTATTTAAAAAAAAAAAAAAATTATTCCAAACCGTAAAAACGAACATTTTAACCTCCCGAGCTGCACAAAACCGACCGGGAGGCTCTGCCCGGGGCCCAGCCGCTGCTCGGTGCCCGCCTTGCCCGGCTGCGGGCCGGGGCGGCTGGGGACCGGCGGCTCGGTGTCCCCGCAGCCCGGGTGACCCCGGCCAGGTTCCCCCGGTTTCATTTCGGCCCAGTCCCGGTGATTTTTGCCGCCGCCACCATTTTGTCCGCACCGTTGGCGGCGGCTGCAGCAAGATGGTGAAAGCGGGGCGCTCCCCGGTGAGGGTCCCCAGGGGCCGGCGGGAGCGGAGACCCTGCCCCGGCCTCGGGCACCCACCCCCGCCCTTCTCCCGGTGCCGGCACCGTCGGGGCGGCCTCGGTAGGGCTGGGACCGGCGGAGGAGAGGCCTGACCCTAACCTGACCCCGGCGGGACCAGCGGCAGCCCCGCTCGGCCACCGCCGGGGACACCACGGGCGGGACCCCGGGGCTCGTCCCGGAGCGCTGCTCGGCCGCTGTCCCCGGTTGGGGCTGGGACAACCGGGTTGAAGCGAAGGGCGCCTATCGCGACAGCCAGAGGCTGTCGGTGAGCGGCGGGGAGCTTTCCCCGGGATGCCCGAGGCCGGGATAAGGGTGGAACCGGCACCGGGCTCCGGTCCCCGGTGAGGAGGGAGGTGCCGGCCGCCGCTCCGGTCCCTGCCCGCGGTGCCCGAGCGCTGCGCTGGGCACCGGGAGGCCTCGGCCCTGATCGCCAAGCGGCCGCCGAGCTGCTCCGGGCTCCGAGGAGCGGCGGGGACGCGGAGCATCCCCGGGATCCCGGCGCGGCGGAGCGCTCGGGACCCGCCCGCCTGCCGCAGCCGCACCCAGGGGCGCCCCAAACTTCTCGGGGTTCGCCACCAGCCAGAAGCGGTGGAGGCGAGTCCCGGGCCGGCGGGGACTGAGCGGATGAGGGATGAGGGATGAGGGATGCGGGATGCGGCGGCTCCGGGGGAACGCCGAGCTCCGGCCGGGGCCGAGCCGGTGATATTATAAAGGGGGAAAAAAAAAAAAAGAAAAAATAAAAAAAATAAAAAAAAATAACCCCCCCCTCGCCCGCCGCCGCTCCGTGACGCTTTTCTCCTGCGACATCGCTTCCAACGCCGAGCTGATGCTGTCCCCCCTCTCCCGCCGCCCGCGCGTCCCCCGCGGGGCTCCGGCGGCTCCGTGACCCCGGGGCCGTTCCCCTGGAGCCCTCCCGCCGCCCGCCGGGCACGGCCCCGCTCCCAGCCCGCTGCCGCCGGAGCCGGGCTGGGGCAGCGGGCCCGCTCCGTGCCGCACGCAGCGCAGCCGGGGCAGGAGCGGCGGGGCCGGGGGAGGCCGGAGGTCGCAGCTCGGGAAGAGCCCGGGATGCTCTGGAAGCGGTGCCGGGAGATTCCCCGGTGCCCTGAGCGGGAACACCCGGCCCGGGGGGTGGAAAGCGGGGAACGGGGAGCGGCGGGGGGACCGTGCGCGCCCGTACCTCGCACCAAGATGCGGCGGCAATAATCCGCCTCGCCGGTCCCCCCCGACGGGCTCTCGGTGTCCGGAGCGCACTGCTTGGAGGAGCCGGGGCTGACCGCCGACGTTCCCGGGATGTCCTTGAAGCCTCCGGCTGCTCCTCCGCCGGTTCCGCCGGTGCAGCCGGGGCCGAGCAGGGCGCTCTCCAGCTCCGCCCGGGTTGGCAGCTTCTCCCGGGCCCGCCCGGTGGCCGCGGGCTCGGCCAGCAGCACGGGGCTCCCGCCGGGCTCGGCCCCTCCATCGCTCATCCCTGCGGGCGCCGCGGCGGGATCAAACATCGGGAGAGGGAGGCAGAGAGAGGAGAGAGAGACACGGGGAGAGAGAGAGAGAGAGGGAGAGAGGAGAGGCAAGGCTGGGCGGGGGGGGATGGGATGGGATGGGAGGGAGCCCCCCCCTCACCACCCTCCGCAGACCCCATCCCCTCCCCGCCCCTCCCCGGCTCTCCCCACCCCACCCCACCCCGGGGGGGCTCGGCGCCCCAGCTCTCACCCCCATGGTCGGGGACCGCCCGGGGGTCGTCGCCTTGTCGCCTGTCGCCCTCTCCCAACCCGTTGGGGGGGGGGGGGGCGGCATTTAAAGCGCACCCACCGCCCCCCCTCCTCCCCTTCCCCGCCCCGCCGGCCCCGGGGGTGGTCCCGGGGGTGGGGGGGACCCTTCGGGGCGTCCCGAGAGTGTGCGAGGGTGCGAGGGTGGGGGGGAAAAGGAGTTTCAAACTTTGACAGGCGGCCGAGCCCCCCCCCGCTCCACCACCACCACCTCCCGCGCCCCCTCCCCAGCTCCACCTCGCTCCGGGCAAACTTGAGGCGCTCCGGCCGCAGCCGCTGCCCTTCCATGGAGCGCCGGTGCCGCTGCGGGTCCCGCTCTTGGTGCCGGTGCCGGTACCGGCGGGGGAGAGAGAGAGAGAGAGAGAGGGAGCGCCAACGGGAGGGCGCCGCCGGTGCCCGGCAGCCGCGCTGAGCTTGGGATTGGCGTGCGGGGGGGAAAAATCAATACCGGGAGATTGAGGGGGACGGAGCGGGAGGGGGAGGATGATTTTAAGGGGGGGGGGGGTGAGGTGAGGGGTGGGAAGGGAGGGGAAAGGGAGGCCGAGGGGAGGGAGCTGCGGAGGAAGCGGCCGGGGGTGGGACCGGAGAAGAAGCCGGGTCCTTATTCCTCCGGCCCGGCCCTCCCCCGCCGCCGCCGCCGCCGCCGCCGCCGCCGCCGCGCTCCGCTGCGCATCCCCCGGCGGCCGCTCCGGGAGCGGGGAGACCGAGCCCCCCTACCCAGCCCAGCCCAGTCCGCCGCCGCCGGGGGAGCGGCTGGAGGAGAAGCGGGGGAGAGAGAGAGGCAAGAGCCGGGTTTTTTAAATTAACGGCTCCGGTAACAGACGCAATTTCCTGCCCTCCCGGTCCGTGACACCGATTGGTAAACAAAGGAGCCCCCTCGGCGGCCGCTGCCCGGCACCAGGAGCGGAGAGGCGGCTCCGCTTCCCCGCTGCCTTCTCCTCCGGGGGGAAGGGTCTCACACCCTTAGGGACCCCCCCCCCTCCCCGCCCAACTGGTGGCAACGAATAAAGAAATCCCCTGGCCCCGGTGGGCGCTGCCCCTCCCCGAGGTCGGGCGGGGGTCGGGGGGCTCCGCTCCCGCTTCCCCCGCAGCTACCGGGGTGGGGGGGGGGGACACCGAGGGGACACCGGCAGCGAGGGGGGGAGCCCCGAAATTCCCTCTGATCCGGTAGAGACGCTCCCGAGCGGGCGCGGCTCTCGGTTCCCAGCCCCGGGGTGTTGCGGGGGTGTCCCGGGCACCGGGGAGGTTCCGTTCCGCCGCTGTTCCTCCGCAAAAACCGGGCGGGAAAAAAAAAAAAAAAAAAAAAGCGGCGGCGGCGGCGCTTCCCCGGTACTGCCTCAAACCGGGACGGTGGAGGGAAAAATGAAGAAATTCAATTTAAAACCCAAGCAGCCCCCGAGATTTGGCAGCTCCGCCGCATCCTCGGGGCGGTACCGGGCTGGGAGGGGTTGGCGGGGGTTTGGGTTCGGCCCGGTAGAGGCGGGAGGTGCCCGGTTCTGGTTCTGCCGGGCACCGGGAGTTCAAGGCCTCGGCTTGGAGCGGCCGCGGAATTGTCCGAGGCTCCCGCGGCCTTGGGCCCGTCCCTGAAACAACCGCGACAGCGCGGAGAAAACAGAGCGGGGGGAGAGGGGAAAAATAAAATAAAATTAAAATTCAAAAGAAAAAAAAAATCAAAATAGAATCAAAAGGCGAGAGAAAGCTGTCGGAAGGAAGAAAGTCGAAGGAAAGAAATCTAAAAAAAAAAATAAATAAAAAAAAATAAAAGGGGGAAGGAAATCAAAGCGAAAAACGAAAAAGGCCCGAGAGCGGGGAGAGCCGAGAGGACGGGCCCCGCTCAAGGCCGGTGGTTCCCGGCAGCACCGCCGGTTCTGCGGGAACGGAGCCGCCGGTCCCGGGAAGGCGCTGGAGGCCGGAAAGGATTCCCCGGTTCCTGCTCCCCGTTCCCCGCTCCCGGTTCTGTGCACCGGGGCTGCGGCAAGGCCGGACAGCCGGACAGCCGGACACGGCCCTGACACCCACCAACGATGATTTTTTTTTTTTTTTAACGAAAACGAGGAAAATTACCCCAAACCCGCCCCGCCCCTGCGGCCTGGGCTCCCCCCGGGAGCGCGGGGAAAGGCCGCGGGCCGGTCCCACCGGCAGGACGGAGGGCGGCGGTGGAGCAGCTGCTGGAAGGGAAAAAATTCCTCTTTTTTCGCCGAGGATTTCGGGGCTTCCACGGCCCCGAGCCAGCGGCGGCCGAGGCGGTGGAAGGAGCGGCGGAGAAGCGGCCCCCGGTGCCCGCTAAACCGCCGGTGCCCGCTCAGCCCCCGCCGCCGCCGCCTCCTCCTCACGGCTCCCGCTCCTTTCCCGCTTTTCCGGTTTTTATTTTATTTTATTTTAATTTTTTTTTTAATTTTTTTTTTTCCCCCTCCCCGAATATCAACGGGAAGGGATTTGCCCCGGGGGAGGAGGAGAAGGGGAAAAGGGGAAACGTTCCGCGAAACCTCCGCGGGCCCGCAGCTCCTCAAACGCGATAAATTACGAAAATAACGCCATTTAAAAAAATTTAAAAAAATAAAATTTAAAAAAAAAATAAAATCCCGTTTTTATCGCGCCGTTTTTGGGGTCGCGCTCGGCGCCGTTTGTTGTTGTTGTTTTAATTAGTGTTAATATTAGCGGTATTAGTGTCACTACCAGCCTGGCTATTATTAGCGGCGCGATTATTCCTATTATTAGTCCTATTAGCGCCATCAGCACCGTTTTATTTTTTTTTTTCGGTGTTTTTGTTTTTTTAATTTTAATTATCGATATCCCGCCGTTTTGGTTTTTTTTTCCCCTCTCTCTCTCTCTCTCTCCCCAGCACGCCCGGCTGGCGGTGGGAGCGGCCGCGCTCTCCCGGAGCATCCCCGGAGCTCCCACCCCCGCCGCCGGCCTCGCCGAGCCCCCGGGGCCCTCCCAAGCTCCGGGGAGACGAAAAAAAAAACCCAAAAAAAAACCCCAAAAACCCCACGGGATCGCTCGGTTTTCCCGGTTTGGAGCGGGATCCGCCGCTGCCGAGAAGCCCCGGTTCTGCCGGTGCCCCGGAGATGATGGAGGTAAGGCCGGGCAGGCTCGGGGAGCTCGGCTCGGCGCCGGGCCCGGCTCTGCCGGCTGAGCCGGGGATGCTCCCGGTACCGAACCGGCCGCTCCCGGGGAGTCCCCGGGCCCGGCTCTGCGGGCTGAGCCCGGAGCAGAGCCCGGGATGCTGCCGGTACCGAACCGGCCGCTCCCGGGGAGTCCCCGCGGTCGGGAGGGCACCGGGAAGGGGAAGGGGGTGGCCTTGGCCTTGTCCTGGCCGAGGAAAGGCCGAGCCGGGGAGAGCCCCGGGGTGGAGACCCCCCCAGAGGGACCCCCGGGGCTGCGGGGCCGGGGGAGAGCGGCGGAGCCCCGGGAAGGGCGCGGGGCGGCGGCGGGAGCGGGGACAGCGAGGGGACAGCGAGGGGACAACGGGGAGTGTGTGGGGACACGGGGGGACACCGAGAGGACATCGAGGGGACACCGGGGGGACACCGGGGGGACACCGGGCAGTGTGCGGGGACACGGGGGGACACCGAGGGGACACCGGGGGGACACCGAGGGGACACGGGGGAGTGTGAAAATACGGGGGGACACTGAGGGGACACCGGGGACTGCCTGGGGACACGGGGGAGTGTTCGGGGACATGGGGGGACACCGAGGGGACACGGGGGAGTGTGCGGGGACACGGGGGGACACCGAAGGGACACCGGGAGCTGCCTGGGGACACGGGGGGAGCGTGAAAATACCGGGGGGACACCGAGGGGACACCGTGGGGCTGGGGGGGGGCGTGTGGGGAGGGTGAGGGGACACGGAGGGACCGTGAGGGGACACGGGACTGCGGGGACACACCGGGGATTGTGAGGGGACACGGGGGGACCGTGAAGGGACACGAGGGGACAGTGAAAACACGGGTGGACACTGAGGGGACACCAGGGACTGTGGGGTCACCGGGCACTGTGAGGGGACACTGAGGGGACACCGGGGGCTGTGAAAACACCGAGGACGGTGAGGGGACAAGAGGGGACAGTCCCCGGCCGGGAGGGGCTGGCAGGACACGGGCCACCCGTGCGAAAACACGGCGGGGACACGGAGGAATTGAGTGGGGACACTGGGGGACCGTGTGGGGACACGGGAGGAAGTTCAGGGACATGGGGGAGCGGTGGAAAAACACGGGGGGACAGTTTGGGGACATCGGGAGCGGTTTGGGGACACCGGGAGAGGTTTGGGGACACGGGGAGGTGTTTGGGGACACCGGGAGGTGTTTGGGGACACCGGGAACGGTTTGGGGACACCGGGAGAGGTTTGGGGACACCGGGATATATTTGGGGACACCGGGAGATGTTTGGGGACACCGGGAATGGTTTGGGGACACGGGGGGACTGCGTGGGGGACACGGGGAGCAGGGGCAAAACCCCGGGGACTGTGAGGGGACAACGGGGACACTGCGAGGGGACATCGAGGGGGCCGTGAGGGGACATCGAGGGGACGGGGGGGGACTGCGCGACAAACACAGGGACACGAAGGGACAGTGAGGGGACAACGGGGACACTGTGAGGGGACACGAAGGGACAACGAGGGGAGCAATGGGGACTGCGCGGGGACACGAGGGGACACCGAGGGGACACCGAGGGGACACGAGGGGACACGAGGGCCGTGCCCACGGGTGGCCTGGGGCGGTGTCCGGCCGGCGCGAGCGGGCACGGCCACACGGCCACGTGGGCAGGGTGCGAGCGGCCACCCCGCCCCGTGGCCTGGGTGGCGGCTTTGGGGTGGCTTTTAGGGACATCGAGGGTGTCCCGTGTCCCTTTGGGGACACCCCGGTGTGTGCCCAGCCCCGTCCGGGCCCGCACGGAGCCCGGGCAGCGCCGGTTTCGTTACCGGAGCGGCCGCTCCCGCCCAGCCCGGGGTGTCCCCGGTGTCCCCGCGTTGGGGACACCCCTGCCACACCTTGGGGACATCCCAGCCCCGGGCCTGGCTGTCCCCAAACCCGCCAGGGTCTCCCGAGGGTGAGCGCGCTCCTGCCGCCACGCCCGCTGGGATTAAAATAATAAAAAAAAGGGAATGAAACGAAATTAAAGGGAATTAAACGAAATCGGGCGGGCCCGGTGCCGCAGCGGCCTTGGGCACCCCTGAGCCGACACCCAGCCCGGGTGGCAGCCCGGCGGCACCGCGGGGACACGGCCGGAGCTGCCACCCAGGGCTGTCCCCACCCCAAAGGGGTCCCGGGCCGCGGGGCCGGGCAGCCCCGATCCCCGGGAGTTCCTTGGATCCCGCTCCTGGATCTCCTCCTTTGGGGTCACCGCTGGTGGGGTCCCGGTCCTGGGATCCCGGTCCTGGGGTCTCCTGCTCTGGCGTCCCTGTTCCTGGGATCCCAAACTTGGGATCCCAAACCTGGGACCTCAAACCTGGGATCCCAAACCTGGGATCTCCTGCTCTGCCGTCCCTGTTCCCAAACCTGGGATCCCGATTCTGGGATCTCCTGCTCTGGCGTCTCTGTTCCTGGGATCCCAAACCTGGAATCCCGCTCCTGAGATCCTAAACCTTCGATCTCTTCTGCCATCCCTGTTCCTGGAATCCCGCTCCTGGGATCCCAAACCTGGGATTTCTTCCTCTGCCATCCCTGTTCCTGGAATCCCAAACCTGGGATCCCGCTCCTGGAGTTTCCTCCCCTGCCGTCCCTGTTCCTGGGATCCCAAACCTGGGATCCCAAACCTGGAATCCCAAACCTGGGATCCCGCTCCTGGAGTTTCTTCTCCCGGCACCGCTGCTCGTCAGATCGCGCTCCTGGGCTCTCTTCCTCTGTCCCGCCTGTTCCTGAGATGCCGAACCTGGAATTCTGCTGCTGGGATCTTAAACCCGGGATCTTCTGCTCTGCCATCCCTGTTCCTGGAACCTCGCTCCTGGAACCCCGGTCCTGGCGTCCTGATCCTGGGATTTTCTCCTCTGCCACCCCCGCCCCTGGGATCCTAAACCTGGGATCCTAAACCTGGGATGCTAAACCCGGGATCCTAAACCTGGGATCCTAAACCTGGGATCCTAAACCTGGGATCCTAAACCCGGGATCCTAAACCTGGGATCCTAAACCTGGGATCCTAAACCCGGGATCCTAAACCTGGGATCCTAAATCTGGGATTTCCTCCTCTGCCATCCCCGCTCCTGGGATCCTAAACCTGGGATCCTAAACCCGGGATCTCCTGTTCTGCCATCCCTGTTCCTGGAACCCCGCTCCTGGATCCTGCTCCTGGGATTTCCTCCTCTGTCAGCCCCCCCCGCTCCTGGGATCCTAAACCTGGGATCCTAAACCTGCGATCTTCTCCTCTGCCATCCTTGTTCCTGGGATCCCGCTCCTGGGATCCTAAACCCGGGATCTCCTCCTCTGCCATCCCTGCTCCTGGAACCCCGGTCCTGGCGTCCTGCTCCTGGAATTTTCTCCTCTGCCATCCCCGCCCCTGGGATCCTAAACCTGGGATCCTAAACCCGGGATCCTAAACCCGGGATCTCCTGCTCTGCCATCCCTGCTTCTGGGATCCTAAACCCGGGATCCTAAACCTGGGATCCCAGTCCTGGAATCCTAAACCTGGGATTTCCTCCTCTGCCGCCCCCGCTCCCGGGATCCTAAACCCTGGATCTCCTCCTCTGCCGCCCCCGCTCCTGGATCCGCTCCCGCAGCTCCCCGACTCCCGGGATCCCCTCTCTCCCT
Source organism: Phylloscopus collybita (assembly GCA_027886175.1). Classification (NCBI taxonomy): domain Eukaryota; kingdom Metazoa; phylum Chordata; class Aves; order Passeriformes; family Phylloscopidae; genus Phylloscopus; species Phylloscopus collybita. The sequence goes on from JAJNNQ010000228.1 coordinate 56,333, forward strand.
CCTCATCTCCCCGATCCCGGCTGCTCCCTTAGGGATCCCCGCTCCAGGAATTCCTCTCCAGACCCCGGATCGGGGAATGGGGAGCGGGGGCCGTGCATTGGCTGCGTCCCCCCAAACCCCAAACCCCCCCTGAATCTTATCCGTGCCTCAGTTTCCCCCGGGGAAATGAGGGGGTGCAGCCCGCCCTGGGGACCCTGGTGTCCCCCCCGCAGCGGGAAAGGGACACGAGGAGGAGCAGGAGGGACCCCAAAAAACCTCCGGAGGGGAATCCCCTGAGGGGGAGCGGGGGAGGGGGTGGCTCTGTCACCCCCAGGGGACCCCGGGCAGAGAAGGGGTGACAGGGACACCCCCACCCCACCCACCGGGGACCCCCGGCAGGAGGGGACCACGAGGCGCAGCCAGGTGTGACACGGGGACAGGGAGGAGGTGGCCGGCCCGGGCCCGTTGTCACTGCCGCCCGCAGAGGGGTGGCGGAGGACGGGGGGATGTCCCCTCGTGGTGTCCCCACCGGAGCCACCCAGCTGCTCTGTCACCGCTGTCACTGCCGTCCCGAGAGGGGTGGCGGAGGACGGGGGGATGTCCCGTCGCGGTGTCCCCACCGGAGCCACCCAGCTGCTCTGTCACCGCTGTCACTGCCTCCCGCAGAGGGGTGGCGGAGGACGGGGAACGTCCCCTCGTGGTGTCCCCCACCAGAGCTGCGCTGTCCCCAGCCCGCCACCGCTGTCACTGCCGCCCCGAGAGGGGTGGCGGAGCAGGGGAGATGTCCCCTCTCGGTGTCCCCATCGAAGCCACCCAGCTGCGCTGTCACTGCCGCCCCGAGAGGGGTGGCGGAGGACGGGGGGATGTCCCCTCTCGGTGTCCCCATCGGAGCCACCCAGCTGCGCTGTCACTGCCGCCCCGAGAGGGGTGGCGGAGCAGGGGGGATGTCCTCTCGTGGTGTCCCCACCGAAGCTGCTCTGTCCCCAGCCGGCGGCAGCTCAGGGATGACGCGGGAAAAGCGGGATGGATTTAGCGGGCGTTGCGCAGGGAGCTAAACCCCGCAGGGGACAGGGGACAGGGGACAGGCAGGGGACACTGCTGGCGACACCCTGGGGATGCTGAGCAGGCGGGGATCTGAAAGCGGGACAATGGGAACGGAGGAATTCTGCCCCAGAGGGAATAATCCTAAATTCCTGCAGCCCGCCCGGCTGGGATTGGGAGCGGGGCCCGGTGAGGGACACGGGTGTCACACGGGGGGTGGGGACACCGTGACACCGCTCACAGGATTGTCACACCTGCATGGGGACACCAGAACAACGTTCATTGAGGGGTCACACCCGCATGGGGACAATGGCACCGCTCACAGAGGTGTCACACCCGCATGGGGACAATGACACTGCTCACAGAGGTGACACACCCACATGGGGACAATGGCACCGCTCACAGGGGTGTCACACCTGCATGGGGACAATGACACTGCTCACGGGGGTGTCACACCTGCATGGGGACAGTGTGACACCACTCACAGAGGTGACACACCTGCATGGACAGTGTGGCACCGCTCACAGGGGTGTCACACCTGCATGGGGACAGTAACACCGCTCACAGAGGTGACACACCCACATGGGGACAATGGCACCGCTCACAGGGGTGTCACACCTGCATGGGGACAATGACACTGCTCACGGGGGTGTCACACCTGCATGGGGACAGTGTGACACCACTCACAGAGGTGACACACCTGCATGGGGACAGTGTGACACCACTCACAGAGGTGACACACCTGCATGGGGACAGTAACACCGCTCACAGAGGTGACACACCCACATGGGGACAATGGCACCGCTCACAGGGGTGTCACACCTGCATGGGGACAATGACACTGCTCACGGGGGTGTCACACCTGCATGGGGACAGTGTGGCACCGCTCACAGGGGGGTCACACCTGGTTGGAGACACCACAACCATGTTCACAGGGGTGTCACATGGGGATGGGGACACTGGCACTGCGCACAGGGGGTGTCACACCTACATGGGGACACCACAATATTGTCCACAGTGTGTCACACCTGCCTAGGGACAATGAGCAGTGTCATTGCTCACGGGGGTCTCACACCTTCCTAGGGACGCCACAACAAGGCTCATGGGGGTGTCACATGGGGATGGGGACACTGGCACTGCTCACAGGGGTGAGCAGGTCACACCTGCCTCGGAACACCAAAGCAATGTTCATGGGGCTGTCACACCTGCCTGGGGACAGTGTGGCACTGCTCACAGGGGGGTCAGACCTGGTTGGGGACACCAAAACAAGGCTCACAGGGAGGGTCACATGGGGATGGGGACACTGGTGGTGCTCACAGGGGTGTCACACCTGCCTGGGGACACTGGTGGTGCTCACAGCGGGGTCAGACCTGCCTGGGGACACCAAAACAAGGCTCATGGACACTGTGACACCACTGAAATGAAGGTCACACCTGCCTGGGGACACCAGAACAATGTTCATTGAGGGGTCACACCCACATGGGGACAATGACACCGCTCACAGTGGTGTCACACCCACATGGGGACAATGACACCGCTCACAGTGGTGTCACACCTGCATGGGGACAGTGTGGCACCGCTCATGGGGGTGTCACACCTGCCTGGGGACACCGTGACACCGCTCACAGGGGTGTCACACCTTCCTGGGGACACCAAAAACAATGTTCACAGGGGTGTCACATGAGGATGGGGACACTGGCACTGTTCACAGGGGTGTCACGCCTGCATGGGGACACCACAATATTGTCCACAGGGTGTCACACCTGCGTGGGGACAATGACACCGCTCACGGGGTTGTCACGCCTGCATGGGGACAATGACACCGCTCACGGGAGTGTCACACCTTCCTGGGGACCCCAAACCGAGGCTCACAGGGGTGTCACCCAGCACGGGGCCACCACCGCGCTGCCCCACCGCCGCCCTCCCGCGCGGTGACAGCCACTCCAGGAGCCACCAGCGCGGTGACGGCCACTCCAGGAGCCACCAGCGCGGTGACAGCCACTCCAGGAGCCACCAGCGCCGCCGTCCCCGCCCCGCGCCTCCCTCTCCGCCCAGCTCCGAGCGCTGCCGGCTCCCCCGGGATTACCGGGACGGGCAGCACAAATCCCCTGCCCCGCTGCACCGGGGGGAAAACGCCGAGCACGTTCCTGCGCGCTGCTGCGGCCCCGCTGGCAAATCCTTGACCTCCCGCTCACCTCCCGACCTGCCCTGATTCCCCGGCCCTGCCGCGGGCACCATGTGACGGCGGATTTGGCTCAACGTGCGCGGGGAAGGGAGGAAAGGAGGGGAGGGAGGGCGGGCGAGGAGCTCAGAGAGGGCCCGGAGGTAATCGCTGGCTCCGCGCCCGCCGCAGCGGCCTTCTTGCAGCGCTGGCACGGGTTAAAGCTGCCTGGCACGGGTTAAAGCAGCCGGGCACGGGTTAAGGGAGCCGGGCACCCCAGTTCCTGCAGCCCTGGCACGGGTTAAAGCTGCTTGGCACGGGTTAAAGCAGCCGGGCACCCCAGTTCCTGCAGCCCTGGCACGGGTTAAAGCTGCTTGGCACGGGTTAAAGCAGCCGGGCACCCCAGTTCCTGCAGCCCTGGCACGGGTTAAAGCAGCCGGGCACGGGTGAAGGGAGCCGGGCACCCCAGTTCCTGCAGCTCTGGCACGGGTTAAAGCTGCTTGGCACGGGTTAAAGCAGCCGGGCACGGGTTAAAGCAGCCGGGCACCCCAGTTCCTGCAGCCCTGGCACGGGTTAAAGCAGCCGGGTACCCCAATTCTTGCAGTGCTGGCACGGGTTAAAGCTGCCCAGTACCCCAGTTCCTGCAGTGCTGGCACGGGTTAAAGGAGCCGGGCACCCCAATCCCTGCTTTCCATTTTCCTGGGACTTCCTGCAGCGCTGGCACGGGTTAAAGCAGCCGGGCACCCCAACTCCTGCCGCGCTGGCACGGGTTAAAACCACGGGGCACCCCAATTTGTGATTCCCCTCTGTCCCGGATGTTCCTGCAGTGCTGGCACGGTTTAAAGCTGCCTGGCACGGGTTAAAGCTGCCCAGTACCCCAGTCCCTGCAGCGCTGGCACGGGTTAAAGCTGCTTGGCACGGGTTAAAGCAGCCGGGCACCCCAATTCCTGTTTTCCACTTTCCTGGGAGTTCCTGCAGCCCTGGCACGGGTTAAAGCTGCCCGGCACCCCAATCCCTGCAGCCCTGGCACGGGTCAATCCATCCCGACGCCCCAATCCCTGCTTTCCATTTTTCCCAGGAGTTCCTGCAGCCCTGGCACGGGTTAAAGCTGCCCGGCACCCCAATTCCTGCAGCGCTGGCACGGGTTAAAGCTGCCCGGCACCCCAATTCCTGCAGCGCTGGCACGGGTTAAGGGAGCCGGGCACCCCAATTCCTGCAGTCCTGGCACGGGTTAAACCATCCTGGCACCCCAATTCCTGCAGCACTGGCACGGGTTAAACCATCCCGGCACCCCAATCCCTGCAGCCCTGGCACGGGTTAAACCATCCCGGCACCCCAATCCTTGCAGCCCTGGCACGGGTTAAGGGAGCCGGGCACCCCAGTTCCTGCAGCCCTGGCACGGGTCAATCCACCCCGACGCCCCAATCCCTGCTTTCCATTTTTCCCGGGATTTCCTGCAGTCCTGGCACGGGTTAAGGGAGCCGGGCACCCCAATTCCTGCAGCCCTAGCACGGGTTAAACCATCCCGGCACCCCAATTCCTGCAGCCCTAGCACGGGTTAAACCATCCCGGCACCCCAATTCCTGCAGTCCTGGCACGGGTCAATCCATCCCGGCACCCCAATTCCTGCAGCCCTAGCCCGGGTCAATCCATCCCGGCACCCCAATTCCTGCAGCCCTAGCCCGGGTCAATCCACCCCGACGCCCCAATCCCTCTCCCGGCCGCTCCCCACCTTTCCCCGCCTCTCCGCAGAACTTTCCGGATCCCCGGATCCAAGTCCCCATCCCAGCCCGTCCCCATCGCTCCGGGCTGGCTGCAGACCCCACACCCGCCGGGAGCTCCCCCCGAACCCCGAGAGACCCCCAAGCTCTCCCCGCTCCCCCCACAGCTGGAATTCCAGGCTGGAATTCCCGAGCTCCGCGAGCAGCAGCAGCAGCAGCAGCGCGGGATCCGGGCGGGCGCAGGTGGCCGAGGAGGAGGAGGAGGAGGAGGAGGAGGAGGGGTGGTGGCACCGGGTCCTTGGAAAGGTGACCGCCAGCCCCAGGGAGGGAGCGGCCGGGTCACCTTTGTCACCAGCTGGACGCAGGTGACGGAGTTTGACCCCGCTGCCCCCTCGCTGCTGGCGGGGATGGCGGGGGAGGGTTGGTGACACCGCCCTGTCACCTCGGCGCTGTCACAGCCCTGCCACCCCTGCTGGTGACCCTGCCACCACCCTGCAGGGGATGGAGTGGGGACTGGGGTGGGGACAGGGATGGAGATGAGTATGGGGACAGGGATGGGGACAATGAGAGAAATGGGGACAGGGGTGGGGACAGGGATGGGGACGATGAGAGGGATGAGAACAGGGATGGGGACAGGGGTGGGGACTGGGATGGGGATGGGGACAAGGATGGGGACGATGAGAGAAATGGGGACAGGGATGAGGATGAGGATGGGGACAATGAGAAAAATGGGGAGAAGGATGGGGACAGGGGTGGGGACAATGAGAGAAATGGGGACAGGAATGGGCACAGGGATGGGGACACGGATGCAGATGTGGATGAGGCTGGTGCTGGAGATGGGAATGGGGACAAGGACCGGAACAGGGTTGGGGACAGGGATGTGGACACAGACAGGGACAAGGACAGTGACAGGGATGGGGACAGCCCAGCATCCTGCTCCGGCAGCCAAACGGGCAGAGGCGGAGGGGGGCGGGATTAAACCCCCACGGGAGATCCCAAAGACCCCCCAATTCCCAGGAATCTCCAGCTCCACATCCCAAAGCCCCATCCCCGCGGCCGAGGCCGTGCCCGGTGGCGAGGTGGCGGCAGAGTGACCTCTAACGGCGGCGGGGACACGGCCGGAGGCGACAGGGGCCAGCCGCCACCAGCCCCAGATCCCCTCATCCCAGGGGGACACGGGTGGCTTGTGTCCCCCTCTCCAAGGGCTGGATGGCAGGGAGAAGGGACAGCGGCACGGTGGGGACAAACGGGGACCTTCCCAGCACCGGGAAGTCGGATTTTATTGTTTTTCCCCGGGTTTCCCAGCCCGGAGGTGTCAGCGGTGCCTGGCACGGGGGGTGGTGACCAAAATCCATCGGGAAGGGAGGAGGGGCTGGGGTGGCCCTGGGGGATCCCCGGGGGAGCCCCTGGATCCAGCCAGGGTCGGGAAATCCCGGCGGCCACAGCCGGTCTGGGGTGCAGGAGCTGCTGCCAGGTCACGGTGTTCCATCCATCTGGAAAAGGTTGGGATGGGGCTGGGGACACCGTCCATGGATAGGGACACTGTGCCCATGGCTGGTGACACCCTGTCCATGGATAGGGACACTGTCCATGGCTGGGGACACTGTTCATGATTGGGGACACTGTTCATGGATAGGGACACTGTCCATTGCTGGGGACACTGTCCATGGCTGGGGACACTGTCCATGGATGGGGACACTGTCCATGGATAGGGACACTGCTCATGGCTGGGGCCATCCTGTCCATGGCTGGGGACATCCTGTCCATGGCTGACATCCATGTCCATGTCCTGATGCCAGGATCCCTGTCCCACCCTGGTGTCACTGTCCCCTCACCCTGGGGTCCCTCTCCTCCCACCCCAGGGTCCCTGTCCCCTGATCCTGCTGTCCCTGTACCACTCTGGTGTCCCTGTGCCACCCTGGTGTCCTTGTCCCCCACCCTGGGGATCCTTTCCGTGACATTGGGGTCACTGGATAGGAACACTGCCCATTGCTGGGGACACTCTGTGTATGTCTGGGGACATTCTGTCCATGGCTGGGGACACCCTGTCCATGGTTGGGGACACTGTCCATGGTTGGGGACACTGTACCCAAGGCTGGGGACACCCTGTCCTAGGGTGGGGACAGTGTCCATGGATAGGAACACTATGCCCTTGGCTGGGGACACCCTGTCTGTGGCTGGGGACATCCTGCCCATGGTTGGGGACACTGTCTATGGTCGGGGACACTCTGTCCATAGCTGGGGACACCCTGTCCTTGTCTGGGGTCACCCTGTCTATGTCTGGGGACACTCTGTCCATGGCTGGGGACACCGTGCCTATGGCTGGGAACACCCTGCCTGTGGTTGGGGACATCCTGCCCATGGTTGGGGACACTGTCCATGGCTGGGGACACCCTGTCTATGGCTGAGGACACTGCCCATGGTTGGGGACACCGTCCCCACGGCTGGGGACACTCTGTCCATGGATAGGGACACTGTGCCCATGGTTGGGGACATCCTGTCCATGGCTGGGGACATCCTGTGTATGGCTGGGGTCACTGTCCCTCGCTGGGGACACTCTGTGCATGGTTGGGGACACCCTGCCGATGGCTGGGGACACTGTGCCCGTGTTTGGGGACACTGTCCATGGGGACAGAGGAGCATCCCGAGGGTCCCTGGGGGGGTTGGCATCCATCTGTGCCACGGAGCCCCTCTGGAAGGAGGCTGGGACGGGGATTTGGGGTCCTGAGAGCTCAGGGGAGCCCAGGGCTGTCCCCACTGATGTCCCCAGCGCTGTCCCCAGCGCTGTCCCCAGGGCTGTCCCCACCTGTTGAAGGTCCTGTTTGCTCCTCAGCTCCAGGGTGTCCTCGGCACGGGACCAGCTCCGCAACTTCCTGATCCTGGCAGGGAGCACAGGGAGCTGCCACCTCTGGGGCTGGCCCTGTGCCACCACCCCGGGGTCCTTGTCACCATGCCAGGATCCCTGTGCCACCCTGGGGTCTCTGTCCCTCCATTCTAGAGTCCCTGTCCCACCCCGAGGTCACTGTCCCCTGACCCTGGGGAACCTGTCCCCCCACCCCAGGGTTCCTGTCCTGATGCCAGGATCCCTGTCCCACCCTGGTGTCACTGTTCCCTCACCCTGGGGTCCCTCTGTCCCACCCCAGGGTCCCTGTCCCCTGATCCTGCTGTCCCTGTACCACTCTGGTGTCCCTGTGCCACCCTGGGGTCCCTGTGCCCGACCCTGGGGTCCCTGTCCCCCCATCCCATGGTCCCTGCGCCACCCTGGTGTCCCTGTCCCCCACCCTGGGGATCCTTTCCATGACATTGGGGTCACTGTCCCACCACCTCAGGGTCCCTGTCCCTACACCAAGGTCCCTGTCCTGATGCCAGGATCCCTGTGCCACCCTGGGGTCCCTGTCCCCTCACCCTGGTGTCCCTGTCCCCCCATCCCAGGTTTCCTGTCCCTTGACCCCGTGGTTCCTGTGCCACCCCGTGGTCCCTGTGCCACCCCGTGGTCCCTGAGCCACCCCGGTGTCCCTGTCCCCCCACCCCGCCCCATCCAGGACGTCACCTGGGCCACACCTTCACGGCCAGCAGGGCCACGATGCCCATGGCCACGGTGGCCATCAGCAGCCCGGACAGGAGCCGGTAGGTCCACAGGCGGCTGAGAGCTGTGGGGACACAGGGGGGGGTCAGTGCCAGCCGGACCCCCCAGACCTCGGCGTGCCCCAAAGGTGACACTGAGGTGACAGTCAAAGTGGGGGACACCCCTTTGTGGGGACAGGCAGCATTTGGGATGAGGACACACGTTGTGGGGATGTCATAGGTGGGGACAATCACCGCTCCCAGCCCTGAAGGCCACCCTGGGGACAGCAGATGTCCCCAACACAGCCACAAGCGCCTGTCTAGAGTCCCTGTCCCACCCCGGTGTCACTGCCCCCTGACCCCGGGGTCCCTCTCCCCCCACCCCAGGGTCCTTGTCCCCTGATCTTGGTGTCCCTGTGCCACCCTGGGGTCCCTGTCCCTCCATTCTAGAGTCCCTGTCCCACCCCGAGGTCACTGTCCCCTGACCCCGGGGTCCCTGTCCCCCCACCCCAGGGTCCCTGTCCCCTGATCTTGGTATCCCTGTCCCACCCTGAGGTCACTGTCCCCTGACCCCGGGGTCCCTGTCCCCCCACCCCAGGGTCCTTGTCCTGATGCCAGGGTCCCTGTCCCACCCTGGTGTCACTGTCCCCCCACCCTGGTGTCCCTGTACCACTCTGGTGTCCCTGTGCCACCCAGGGGTCCTTGTCCCCTGATCTTGGTGTCCCTGTGCTACCCTGGGGTCCCTGTCCCTCCATTCTAGAGTCCCTGTCCCACCCTGAGGTCACTGTCCCCTGACCCCGGGGTCCCTCTCCCCCCACCCCAGGGTCCTTGTCCTGATGCCAGGGTCCCTGTCCAAACCCCAAACCCCAAACCCCAAACCGCCTCCTCCCTCAATTCCCACCATCCCACTCCATCTCCCCACTTCCAAGGAAATTTTTTTTTGGTAGGATCCCCACTCACCGTGGACGTCCAAGTCAGCGCTGGCCGTGGCGTTGCCCAGGGCGTTGGTGGCCACGCAGACGTAGCGTCCCCCGGCCGCTGTCCCCGCCGCCGCCAGCTCCAGGCGCAGGGCGTTGTGCGAGGGGACAGCCCGGAGCCCCGGGGTGACAGCAGGGGACAGGCTGGTGGCCAGGAGGTGGCCGCGGTGGTGCAGGGCCAGCCGGGAGGGCGGGTGGCTCTCGGCCGTGCACAGCACGATGGCCCCGCGCCCGCCCTGGTTCTCCAGGAAGGTGCTGACCGAGACGGCCCGAGGAGGGTCTGGGAGGGGACACGGGGAGGGTGGCGGTGGGACACGGGGTGGGACAGCTCCCGGGCTGGTCTGGAGAAGTGGTTTGAAGCGTCCCCTCCGGGTCTGTCCCATCCTGCTCGGGGCTGGGGGGTTTGAACCCTCTCCTGTCCTTGCCTTGCCACCACCCCAAAACCGGAGATCCCCCCAAAAAATCCCCCAAATCCCTTTCCTCAGGTCACCCTCAGGTCTGTCCCATCCTGTCCTTGCCTTGCCACCACCCCAAAACCGGAGATCCCCCCCAAAAAATCCCCCAAATCCCTTTCCTCGGGTCACCTCCGGGTCTGTCCCATCCTGTCCTTGCCTTGCCACCACCCCAAAACCGGAGATCCCCCCAAAAAATCCCCCAAATCCCTTTCCTCGGGTCACCCCCGGGTCTGTCCCACCCCGCTCGGGGCTGGGGGGTTTGAACCCTCTCCTGTCCTTGCCTTGCCACCACCCCAAAACCGGAGATCCCCCCCAAAAAATCCCCCAAATCCCTTTCCTCAGGTCACCCCCACATCTGTCCCATCCCGCTTGGGGCTGGGGGGTTTGAACCCTCTCCTGTCCTTGCCTTGCCACCACCCCAAAACCGGAAATCCCCAAAAAAATCCCCCAAATCCCTTTCCTCAGGTCACCCCCCGGGTCTGTCCCATCTTGTCCTTGCCTTGCCACCCCAAAGCCGGAGATCCCCCCAAAAAATCCCCCAAATCCCTTTCCTCAGGTCACCCTCAGGTCTGTCCCATCCTGTCCTTGCCTTGCCACCACCCCAAAACCGGAGATCCCCCCCAAAAAATCCCCCAAATCCCTTTTCTCAGGTCACCCCTGGGTCTGTCCCATCCCTCTCGGGGCTGGGGGGTTTGAACCCTCTCCTTTCCTTGCCACCCCCAAGCCGGAGAAATTGTCCTAAATTCTTGGAGCTTCTGGGCTCCAAGTCTGACTTTTGAGGGGCCAAGCCTCAAAAATAAAATAAAAAAAAATCCCAAATCCCTTTTTCCCGACAGTTTCCCAACGCATCCCTCCTCCTGGCTGGATCATCACCACACCCTCCACCCCCAGAACCCCTCGGTTTGGAGCTCGTTGGTGCCAAATTTTAAAGGACCAACCCTAAAAAAATAAAAATCCCCAAATCCCTTTCCTCGGGTCACCAAGAGCTTCCGAACTCATCCCTGATCCGTCCTGGATCCTCCCCACTCCATCCATCCCTGCCCTGCTGGATTCCCGTGTTCCCCAGCCCCTCATTCCACAGCCAGCCTGGGAATTCCTCCCTTTAGGAGCCTTTGGGGCCCAAATCTGCCTCAAAAAAAAAAAGAAAAAGCTCCAAAATCCCTAAAGGGAGAGGAGGAAGGGAGGAAGGGGAAGGGGAAGAGGGGAAGAGGAAGGGGAAGGGGAAGGGGAAGGGGAAGAGGAAGAGGAAGAGGAAGAGGAAGAGGAAGAGGAAGAGGAAGAGGAAGAGGAAGAGGAAGAGGAAGAGGAAGAGGAAGAGGAAGAGGAAGAGGAAGGGGAAGGGGAAGAGGAAGGGGAAGAGGGCAAGAGGGCAAGAGGGAGAGGAAGAGAGGAAGAGGAAGGGGAAGAGGAAGAGGGGATGAGGAAGAGGAAGGGGAAGAGGAGGGGAAGAAGATTAGGAAGGGGAAGGGGAAAGGGAAGGGGAAGGTGAAGAGGAAGAAGAAGAGGAAGAGGAAGAGGAAGGGGAAGGGGAAGGGGAAGAGGGGACGAGGAAGAGGAAGAGGAAGAGGAAGAGGAAGAGGAAGAGGAAGAGGAAGAGGAAGAGGAAGAGGAAGAGACTCCCCTTGCCCTGGCAGAGCTGACACGACTGACAGGGCCTGGGGACACCGGGCTCGTGTCGTGCCCGGTGGCGCTGGGGACACTCACAGAGGACGCTGAGGCTGAGGGGGACAGAGGTGGCCGTGCCCCACGTCCCGCTGGCCTGGCAGCGGTAGGAGCCGGCGTCGGCGCTGGACACGCGGCCCAGGACGAAGGAGCCGGACGGTCCCTCCCAAAGCCACCGCCCGTCGCGGTACCAGGTGTAGTTGACACCTTTGTCCCCCCAGGCGGTGGCCGAGCAGGTCAAGGTGGCCCTGGAGCCCTCGGGGACTTCCTGCGAGGGCTCCACCGTCAGCGCCACCCCTGAGGAGGGACAGCGGGGAGTCAGTGGAGAGTCCCACCGGGACAGCCCCACAGCCTGGGGGCTTCTTGGGGACTTCTTGGGGATTTCTTGGGGATTTCTTGGGGACTTCCTGGGGACTTCTTGGGGACTTCCTGGGGACTTCTTTGGAATTTATTGGGGATTTCTTAGGGACTTCTTGGGGACTTCTCGGGGATTTTTTGGGGACTTCTTGGGGATTTCTTGGAGATTTCTTGGGGATTTCTTGGGAATTTATTGGGGATTTCTTAGGGACTTCTTGGGGACTTCTCGGGGATTTTTTGGGACTTCTTGGGGATTTCTTGGGGATTTCTTGGGGACTTCTTGGGGTCTTCCTGGGCACAGCTCACCTGGCACTTCCAGCCGCAGGGACGCGGCCGCCGAGCCGCGGCTGTTGGTGGCCGAGCACAGGTAGAGCCCCTCGTCCCCGGGCTCCAGCCCCGCCATCCCCACCCGCAGTGACGTGGGGGTGGCCCGCACCTCGAAGCGGGGGTCCGAGGTGCCGCGGGCGGTGGCCAGCGGCGGGTGGCCCTGTCCCCTGCTGACGGCGATGTCCGGCGGGGGGACACCGTCGGCCGAGCAGAGCAGCACCGCCTGCCGCCCCCCGCCGGGCTCCACCAGCGCCACGAAGCTGGGCTCCCTCGGAGCATCTGCGGCGACAAGGACAGCGCGTGTCCCTCCCCCACAGCCCGCCGGGTGACAAGCGGCAGGGCTGGGGGGACACCACCCCTACAAGGAGGGGCGCTGCGCTGTCGCCGCGTGTCGCGGGGTGGCGACACAGACCGAAGGGCAGCGACATCCCTTGGGGTCCTGGTGTCCCCTGCCCCGCCACCCCCTCCCCACTCCCGGAGCTGTCGCTCCCCCCTCCCCGACTCACAGAGCACGGCGAGGGCGGCGGGGGGTGCGAGGGGCCCCCGGCCCGCCCGGCAGCCGTAGAGCCCCGCGTCGGAGCGGTGCCCGCCGAGCGCCAGCCAGGGCTGGGGTCCCTCTGTCACCCACCGCCCGTTCTTGAACCAGGTGTAGAGGGTCCCCGGCGGCGCTTGGGGAGCCTGGCAGGTCAGGGTCACCTCTGTCCCCTCCGCCACCTCGGCTGAGGGTCGCACCAGCACCCTGGCGGCTGCGGGGAGGGGAGGAGAGGGGGTTTGGTTTTCCCTTTGGAAGCCCCCAGACCCGAATTCACAGGGGTTGGTGTCCCTAACCTCCGAAATTGGGTATCCTCGATCCCGCACCCTTCAACGCCCCCCCAACCCCCTTGTCCCCCTCCTCACCTCGGAGCGGTGGCCGCGGAGTCCCATTGATGTCTCGGTCCCTCTGTCACCCTGGTGCCCTCAATCCCGCACCCTTCAACGCCCCCCCGACCCCTTTGTCCCCCTCCTCACCTCGGAGCGGTGGCCGCGGAGCCCCAGCGATGGCTCGGGTCCCTCTGTCACCCTGGTACCCTCAATCCCGCACCTTTCAATGCCCCCCGCACCCCCCGGGAGTGTCCCCGACCCCCTCGTCCCCCTCCTCACCTTGCACCCGGAGCGTGAGGGAGGCGCTGGTGACGCCGAGGGCGCTCCGTGCCTGGCACTCGTACTCGCCCTCGTCCTCCTCCGAGGCTTCCCGGAATTCCAACCGCAGCGCGTTGGGAGAGGGGGACACTCGGCTGCTCGGCCGGGGGGTGTCACCTCCTCTGGGCGGGCTGGAGGCCAGCGGGTGTCCCGCCCTGAGCAGGGTGAGCTGGGCCGGGGGCTGGCTGTCCACGGCGCAGAGCAGGATGGTGGCCGTGCCCTGGCTGCTCTCCACGAAGGATTGCAGCCGCAGGTTCCTGGGGGGGTCTGCGGGGTGGGGGAAAAAACGTGGTGAGTGTGGGACAATCGTGGAGTTGGGTGGGGTGGGGAGAGCCCTCTGAGCTCATCCAGTCCAAGTGTCACCCCCAGCACCACCCAGGCCACCGCTGAGCATGTCCCCAAGTGCCACATCCCGAGGGTGGAGCTCCACCAGGGTGGGGGAAGTCAGGGAGTTGCAGGACAGTGAAAAGAGGGAACGGCCACTGCAGCCCACAGGTGGCACCATTTCTGTAGTGTCCCCATGGATTTGTTTGGGATGCTCCATCCCTGGAAGTGTCCAAGGCCAGGTTGGACGGGGCTTGGAGCAGCCTTGGGACAGTGGAAGGTGTCCCTGCCCATGGTAGGGTGGGACTGACAGGATTTAAGGTGCCTCTCAATCCAAACCATTCCATGATTCCATGGTTCTATGATTCCATGGTTCCATGGTTCCAGGATTCCATGATTCCATGGTTCCATTGTTCCATGGTTCCATGGTTCCATGATTCCATGGTTCTATGATTCCATGGTTGCACGATTCCACGATTCCATGATTCCATGATTCCATGATTCCACGATTCCATGATTCCACGATTCCATGATTCCATGGTTCCATGGTTCCATGATTCCATGGTTCCATGGTTCCACGGTTCCAAGATTCCACGATTCCATGGTTCCATGATTCCATGATTCCATGGTTCCATGGTTCCATGATTCCATGATACCATGGTTCCATGGTTCCATGGTTCCAGGATTCCATGGTTCCATGGATCCATGATTCCATGGGATGCTCCATCCCTGGAAGTGCCCAAGGCCAGGCTTGGGGAAAGCCCTCGGGACTCATCGACTCCGAGTGTCCCCCCGCAGGCCACCGCTGAGCGCATCCCCAAAGTGCCACATCCCGAGGGTGGAACTCCACCACTGCACTTCCCGGGAGGAAAATTCCCAATATCCAACCCAACCTTCCCTGGCACAGCTCGAGGCCATGTCCCTTTGTCCTGTCCCCTCCTGTGCAGAGCCACGAGGTGCCCCCACGTCCCCCTTTTCCCCAGGCTGAGCCCCTTTCCCAGCTCCCTCAGCTTTTCCTGCTGCTCCGACCCCTTCGTGCCAGGGATTCCCCGTGCTCCAGTGCCTCCATCCCACGTCCATCATGAGGATTTATAAATTAACACCAGATTTTTCTCGTAAAAAAACGGGGGAAAAAAAAAAATCTCATGTTCCGACTCACAACAACTTCTTTTTTCTCCCCCCCCCCTTTTTTTTTTTTTTTAAAGCCAAATCTGGTTTTGATTTTCCCAATCAGGGATAGGAGGAAAAAAAAAAAAAAAAGTCCTGAATCCGGCTTTAATTCCTGAAAGCCAAGGATTTTCCTGCTGGGTTTGGCGTGGAGCACAAGGAAACTCAGAGAAGGTTTTGGGGATCTGGGGAGCAAAGCTTGGTCTAATTATCCTCTGGGCTGCATTTTTTGAGCACTCTTAAATTAATGAATCCTCCCCAAATTAAGCCAGGCCTTACTGCCCCATCTCTCCAGCCAAGGGAACCGACCGAGGGGTGGCACCGAGTGACACCGAGTGACACGAAGCTGCCCTTGGGGACTCACAGAGGACGTTGAGGGTGGCAGGGGTGGCACTGTGGTTCCGGGCCGGGGTCTGGACGGAGCACTGGTAGGAGCCGGCGTCGGAGGCGGTGACCCCAGGGAAGGTGAGGTTTTGGGAAGAGCCGGTGCCCAGCCACACCTGGTTCCGGTACCAGGTGTAGCTCAGCACCTCCTGGTCCCCTCCTGCCACCGCGCAGGTGAGGGTGGCAGTGTCCCCTTCCCGGACGTCTGGGGATGGCCAGATCCAGACCCGGATGGCTGCACGGGAAGGGAGGAAAAAGTGGTGATCCCACGCTTTCCGGGAATGGGGCGGGGAAAGATGCGAAGAGTGGGATAATCATGGAATTGGTTGGGTGGGGAAAGCCCTCTGAGCTCATCTGTCCAAGTGTCACCCCTAGAACCACCCAGGCCATCCCTGAGCGTGTCCCCAAGTGCCACATCCCGAGGATGGAGCCCCACCAGGGTGGGGGAAGTCAGGGAGTTGCAGGACAGTAAAAAGAGGGAACGGCCACTGCAGCCCACAGGTGGCACCATTTCCGTGGTGTCCCCATGGATTTGTTTGGGATGCTCCATCTCTGGAAGTGTCCAAGGCCATGTTGGACGGGGCTTGGAGCAGCCTTGGGACAGTGGAAGGTGTCCCTGCCCATGGTAGGGTGGGATTGACGGGATTTAAGGTGCCTCCCAACCCAAACCATTCCATGATTCCATGGTTCCATGGTCCCATGGTTCCACAGTTCCACGATTCCATGGTTTCATGGTTCTTTGATTCCATAGTTCCAGGATTCCATGGTTCCATGATTCCATGGTTCCATGGTTCTATGATTCCATTATTCCACGGTTCCATGGTTCTGAGTCCACGGTTCCATGATTCCATGGTTCTGTGGTTCCATGGTTCCAAGATTCCATGATTCCATGGCTCCAGGATTCTATGATTCCATGGTTCCATGATTCCATGGTTCCATGGTTCCATGATTCCATGATTCCATGGTTCCAGGATTCCACGGTTCCATGGTTCCATGATTCCATGGTTCCAGGATTCCACGGTTCCATGATTCCATGGTTCCATGGTTCCATAGTTCTATGATTCCATGGTTCCATGATTCCATGGTTCCATGGTTCCCGGGGTGATGGCAGCAGGGCAGTGCCATGGAGGGACACAGCAAAGCCAGCCCTTGGAATCACATCCAAGCGGAGCTGTGTCCCTTTGCCACATGCCCGGAACACCTGCAGCTCTCTGGCAATACCTCCACCCCCCCAAACATGGATTTTCTCCGAGTTTTTTCCCATTTTCATTCTGTCCATTCTATTCCAGCTGCTCCCCATGCTCCATCCCCCATTCCCATCCTCGCCCATTCCTTCACCTCATTGCCCCAATCCCATCACTCTGTCTGCTGCCTGCAGCTCTCCATCCCCTTCCCAGCTTAGTCCCATTCCCATCCCATCCCATCCCATCCCACCGCCATGCCATGCCATGCCATGCCATGCCATTCCCATTCCCATTCCCATTCCCATTCCCATTCCCATTCCCATTCCCATTCCCATCCCATGGATCCCATCCCATCCCATGGATCCCATCTCATTCCCGTCCCATGGATCCCATCCCATGAATCCCATCCCATCCTATGGATCTCATTCCCATTGCCATGCCATGCCATGCCATGCCATGCCATGCCATCCCTGTTCCCATTCCCATTCCCATTCCCATTCCCATTCCCATCCCATCCCTGTTCCCATCCCATCCCATCCCATCCCATGGATCCCATCCCATGAATCCCATCCCATCCTATGGATCCCATCTCATGGATCTCATTCCCATTCCCATCCTCATCCCATGGATCCCATCCCATGGATCCCATGGATCCCATCCCATCTCCATTCCCATCCCCATCCCTATCCCCATTCCCATTCCCATTCCCATTCCCATTCCCATTCCCATTCCCATTCCCATCCCTATCCCCATTCCCATTCCCTCACCTCCTCCGGAGAAGTTCCCGGCGGCGCTGGCGTTGCCGTGGGCGTTGGTGGCCACACACCGGTACTCGCCCTCGTCCTGCAGCAGCACGGGGTGGACGCGGACGCGCAGCGCGTTGGTGGCCGAGGTGACACTGAGCCGTGGCCGGGCCACGGGCGGTGACAGCGCCGTGGAGGCCACCAGGGCCCCGTCCTTGAAGAGGGCCAGCTGTGCCGGCGGGGAGCTGTCCACGGAGCACTCCAGCATCCCGCGCTGTCCCGACGGAGGCTCCAGGAAGGTGCTGAGCACCGGCGCCCGCGGAGGGTCTGCCCAGGAAGGGGAGAGAGACCCGAGGATGAACCCAGAGATGCCCGAGACCCAGTGAGGTGCCAGCGTCCAGCGAGGTGGCATCCCATCGGTGATACCCCATCGGTGACACCCCATTGGTGACATCTCATTGGTGACACCCCATTGGTGACATTCCATTGGTGATACCCCATCGGTGACACCCCATTGGTGACATCCCATCGGTGACATCCCATTGGTGACATCCCATGGGCACCATTCCAGTGGTGCCATCCCATTGGTGATACCCCATCGGTGACACCCCATCAGTGACATCCCATCGGTGACATCCCATCAGTGACATTCCATTGGTGCCATTCCAGTGGTGCCATCCCATTGGTGACATCCCATCAGTGACATCCTATCAGTGACATCCCATGGGCACCATTCCAGTGGTGACATCCGATTCGTGCCATCCCATCACTGATATCCCATCAGTGCCATCCCATCAGTGCCATCCCACCAGTGACATCCCATTGGTGACATCCCATTGGTGACATCCCACAGGTGCCATTCCAGTGGCACCATCCCCTTGGCACCGTCCCATCTCAGTGCCATTGAAGTGGCATCATCCCAATGGCATCATTCCAGTGGTACCACCCCATCAGTGACACCCCATCGGTGACATCCCATCGGTGACATCTCATGGGTGACATCCCATCGGTGCCATTCCAGCGGTACCGTTCCAGTGGTACCATCCCATCTCAGCACCATTCCGGTGGTACCATCCCGTTTGCACCATCCCAATGGCACCGTTTTCCAGTGGTACCATCCCATCGGTGGTGCCATTCCAGTGCTGCCATCCCCTTGGCAAAATCCCATCTCAACACCATTCCAGTGGCACCATCCCATCCCATCCCATCCCATCCCATCCCATCCCATCCCATCCCATCCCATCCCATCCCATCCCATCCCATCCCATGGATCCCATCCCATGGATCTCATTCCATGGATCCCATCCTATCCCATGGATCCCATCCCATCCCATCCCATCCCATCCCATCCCATCCCATCCCATCCCATCCCATCCCATCCCATCCCATGGATCCCATCCCATGGATCCCATCCCATGGATCCCATCCCATCCCATGGATCCCATCCCATGGATCCCATCCCATGGATCCCATTCCATGGATCCCATCCCATCCCATGGATCCCATCCCATGGATCTCATTCCATGGATCCCATCCCCATTCCCATTCCCATTCCCATTCCCATTCCCATTCCCATTCCCATTCCAACTCCCACTCCCATTCCCATTCCCATTCCCATTCCCATTCCCACTCCCACTCCCACTCCCATTCCCATTCCCACTCCCATTCCCATCCCGTTCCCATTCCCATCCCCATCCCCATTCCCATTCCCACTCCCATTCCCATTCCCATTCCCATTCCCATTCCCATTCCCACTCCCACTCCCACTCCCATTCCCACCCCCTCTCCCCGCTCCCCCGGCAGGTCCCACTCACAGCAGACGCTCAGGGTGGCAGCGGGGGACGCGCTGCTCCCCGCGGAGCCCCGGGCCCGGCAGTGGTAGAGCCCGGCGGCGGCGCTGGTGACACGGGACAGCAGGAGGACACTGTCAGGGCCCTCCTGGAGCCACTTGCTGTCCTTGTACCAGGAGTAGACGGTGTCACCCGGTGGCTCTCCGGCCACCTGGCACATCAGGGACACGTTGTCACCTTCCAGCACCTCCGAGGACGGTGAGATCAGGACTCGGGTGGCTGGAGCAGGGACAGTGCCAGCTCAGAGGGGACAGGGCAGGGCTGGTCACTGCCGGTGTCCCCTGGTCACTCCCACAACCTCTGGGCTGCGATGTTCCCACTCTGTCCAAGGATTTGGGGCAGCTCCGGTGGGATATTGCTGCTCCCTGTCCCCTCAGAGTGTCCCCAGCTCCTCCTGGAGATGCCCAGGGCTGAGGTCTTGGAATAAGGGCAGGGGGTGGCACTGGGAGGGATCCGGTGGCACTGGGAGGGATCTGGTGGCACTGGCAGGGATCCGGTGGCACTGGGAGCACAGACACATGGTCATTCCCATGGGATGGACCATACCAATCCCTGGGAGAGATCTGGTGGCACTGGGAGTGCAGACACATGGTCGTTCCCATGGGATGGGCCCTTTCGTGGGATCTGGTGGCACTGGGAAGGATCTGGTGGCACTGGGTGGGATCTGGTGGCACTGGGTGGGATCTGGTGGCACTGGGAGGGTTCTGGTGGCACCGTGTGGGATCTGGTGGCACTGGGATTGCAGACACATGGTCATTCCCATGGGGTGGGCTGCTCGGTCCCTGGGAGGGATCCGGTGGCACTGGGAGGGTTCTGGTGGCACTGGGAGGGATCTGGTGGCACTGGGATTGCAGACACATGGTCATTCCCATGGGGTGGGCTGCTCTGGTCCCTCAGAGGGATCCGGTGGCACTGGGTGAGATCCGGTGGCACTGGGAGGGATCCGGTGGCACTAGGAGGTATCTGCTGACACTGGGAAGGATCTGGTGGCACTGGGAGGGATCCGGTGGCACCGGGTGGGATCTGGTGGCACTGGGAGGGATCCGGTGGCACCGGGTGGGATCTGGTGGCACTCGGAGGGATCTGGTGGCACCGGGTGGGATCCGGTGGCACTGGGTGGGATCTGGTGGCACTGGGAGGGATCCGGTGGCACCGGGTGGGATCCGGTGGCACCGGGAGCACAGACACGTGGGGATCCCCAGGGGATGAACCCGCTCCGCTCCCCGAGGGCCGGGCTCCCCACCTGGCACGCGCAGGTGCAGCCGTCGCTCGGCCGAGCCGTGCGCGTTGGTGGCCGCGCAGCGGTAGCTGCCGTCGTCCGCCGGCGTCACCTCCCGGATCTCCACCCGCAGCGAGTTGGGGACAGCGGTGACGGTGACACGCGGGCTGCTCCCACCGGCGCTGGTGGCCACCAGCTCCTGCTCCCGGAGCAGGGCCAGCTGGGCCGGGGGGTTGCTGGCCACGGAGCACTGGAAGATGGCCAGGGAGCCCCGGCCGGCCTCCAGGAAAGCCGTCAGGAGAGGGTCCCGAGGGGGGTCTGTGCGGGGGGAATGGGATGAGAGGTTGGGAATGCTGTCGGGAGAGGGGTCCTGGGGAGGGGGTCACTGCTCCGGGGTTCTGGGAGGGGATGGGAGGGGAGGGAAAAGGGAAAAGGAAAAGGGGAAAGGGGAAAGGGGAAAGGGAAAAGGGAAAAGGGAAAGGGAAAGGGAAAGGGAAAGGGAAAGGGAAAGAAGAAAAGGGAAAAGGGAAAAGGGAAAAGGGAAAAGGGAAAAGGGAAAAGAAGAGGAATGGGGAAGAGGGAAGAGGGAAAGGAGAAGGAGAAGGAGAAGGAGAAGGAGAAGGAGAAGGAGAAGGAGAAGGAGAAGGAGAAGGAGAAGGAGAAGGAAAAGGAAAAGGAAAAGGAAAAGGAAAAGGAAAAGGAAAAGGAAAAGGAAAAGGAAAAGGAAAAGGAAAAGGAAAAGGAAAAGGAAAAGGAAAAGGAAAAGGAAAAGGAAAAGGAAAAGGAAAAGGAAAAGGAGGAAAACAGAAGGGAGTGGCAAAAGAAAAGGGAATGGGAACAGGAATGTGAAAGGGAAAGGAAAAAGGGGAAGTTGAAAGGAAAAGGGAGAAGGGGAAGAGAATGGGAAGTGAAAATGGAAACGGAAGGGGAAGTGGGAGGGGAAGGGGAAGGAGAAGGTGAGGGGAAAGGAAAATGGAAGGGGAAGGGGGAAGGGAAGGGGAAGGGGAAGGGGAAAAGGGAAAGGGAAAGGGAAAGGGAAAGGGAAAGGGAAAGGGAAAGGGAAAGGGAAAGGGAAAAGGGAAAAGGGAAAAGGGAAAAGGGAAAAGGGAAAAGGGAAAAGGGAAAAGGGAAAAGGGAAAAGGGAAGGTACGCACACAGCACATCCAGGAGGACGTCGGGAGAGCTCCGGCTGCCGCCCGCGGTGCTGGCCTGGCAGCGGTAGAGCCCGGTGTCCCTGCTGGCCACCGGCCGCAGCTCCAGCGAGGCGGCCGAGCCCGTGGTGATCTGCTGCCCGTTGTGGTACCAGGTGACGTTGGGGACAGCCGTGGAGCCGCTGCTCAGGTGGCAGGTGAGGGTGGCATTGTCACCCTCCAGCACGTGGGGGGACGGGGACACGGTGACATTGGCAGCTGCAGGCAGGAGGAAACGGGGTCTGGTGTCAACGGTGGGGTGACAACGCCCCAAAGCCACCAAAGGACAGCGTGGCTGCTCCAGAGGGCAAATTCCAGCTGGTCCCGGAGCGCCGTGGTGGGGACAGCTCTGAGCCTGGCAGTGCCACCAGCCCAGGGACGTCCCTTGGCCGCGTTTTGCTCGGTGTTCCTGTCACAGGCAGCCAGGGAATCCCCACCAGGGGCTGGAATGTCATGGGGGAGCTGCCACATCTGGATTTCACGGACGTGTGACATTTCCGTGTGGCACTTCCGTGTGGCATTTCATGTGGCATTTCCATGCGGCATTTCCGCATGGCATTTCCATGTGGAATTTCCGTGTGACTTTTCCATGTGGCATTTCCATGTGACATTTCCGCGTGACATTTCAGTGTGACATTTCCATGTGGCATTTCCATGTGGCATTTCCATGTGACATTTCCGTGTGGCGTTTCCGTGTGGCGTTTCCACATGACATTTCCATGTGACATTTCCATGTGACACTTCCATGTGGCATTTCCATGTGGCGTTTCCACATGACATTTCCATGTGACATTTCCATGTGACACTTCCGTGTGACATTTCTACTCCTCCTGCCACCACCTCCTGAGCTTGCCCCCTTCCCCAGCATTCCCCTCCCACGCCTCCCTCTCCCAGGACATTCCCAGATGCCACCACCCTGTCCCCTGTCCCCTGTCCCCTGTCCCCACTCACTGTCAGCCTTGAATTCCACAGCGGCGCTGGCGCTCCCTTGGGAATTCCCGGCCTGGCACAGGTAAATCCCCTCGTCCTCCACCACCATGTCCCGGATTTCCACCTTCAGGCCGTTGTAGGACCTGGTGACTCGGACCCTGGGGCTGGTGGCCTGGGGACAGCCCCGTGTGCAGGCCACCACCTCATCCCCTCTCCGGAGGGTGAGGTTGGACTCGGGATCGCTCTCCACAGAGCACTGGATGACGCCCAGGCGCCCGCCCTGGCTCTGCAGGAACGAGCTCAGCACCGGCTGCCTCGGGGGGTCTGTGGGGGGAAAACGGGATCTGTGAGGTTGGGAGAACTCCCAGAATCCAAGGGGTTGATGCTTCCAGTGCTGCCTGAGAAGTTCTTGGACATCCAGGCTGGACCTGGTCCAGTGGGAGTTGTCCCTGCTGGATCTGTGAGGTTGGGAAAACTCCCAGAACCCCATCAAGGGGTTGATGCTTCCAGTGATCATCATCATCCAGTTTGGATGGGGTTTGGGATCATCTGGGACACCAGGAGGTGTCAGGGGACAGGGGTTGGGATAGGAAGGGCTTTGAGGTCCCTCCCAACCCAAACCAGGGACACAACAGCTCTGGATCCATTGGGAAAACCCTCAGAATCCAAGGGGTTGATGCTTCCAGTGATCATCATCATCCAGTTTGGATGGGGTTTGGGATCATCTGGGACACCAGGAGGTGTCAAGGGAGAGGGGTTGGGATAGGAAGGGCTTTGAGGTCCCTCCCAACCCAAACCAGGGACACAACGTGGCTGGATCTATTAGGAAAACCCTCAGAATCCAAGGGGTTGGTGCTTCCAGTGCCGCCTGAGAAGTTCTTGGACATCCAGGCTGGACCTGGTCCAGTGGGAGGTGTCCCTGCCCCTGGCAGAGGGGTCAGAACGAGATGGGCTCTGAGGTCCCCCAAGCCCAAACCATTCGTGGTTCTATCACCATACACTGTTCTTGGAATTCTTGGGAATTCCCCAAAATTCCTCCTCTCCCAAGCTCCCAGGTTTTACCTGCCAAAGGGAATTATTCACCCTCCCCACATTCCCACCCAAGAGCTCCGTGCCTGGTGGGGATGAGGGGAAAACCTCGGGGTGGGAGAACCCTCAGCCCAGCCCAGGGAATTCCCTTTGGAATTCCTGCAGGACACTCACAGAGCACTCCCCAAGCCCAAACCATTTGTGGTTCCATGACCATCGATTGTTCTTGAAATTCTTGGGAATTCCCAAAAATTCCTTCTCCCCCAAACTCCCAGTTTTTACCCCCCCCCCAAAGGGAATTTTTCACCCTCCCCACATTCCCACCCAAGAGCTCCGTGCCTGGTGGGGACAGGGGGGAAATCTCGGGATGGGAGCATCCCCAGCCCAGCCCCAGGTCTTGAAATTCTTGGGAATTCCTCAAAATTTCTTCTCCCCCAAACTCCCAGGTTTTACCCGCCAAAGGGAATTTTTCACCCTCTCCACGGGAAGGGGGAAACCTCGGGGGGGGACAATCCCCAGCCCAGCCCCAGGAATTCCCTTTGGAATTCCCTCAGGACACTCACAGAGCACCCGGAGCGGGACGGCCTCCGACATGTCGCTGCCGTTCCTGCCGCGGACCTGGCACTGGAAGGCGCCGGCGTCGTCCCCACGGATGGACGGGAATTCCAGGGTGGGGGACGAGCTCTCCTGGAGCCTCCGGCCGTTCCTGTACCAGGCGTAGAGCGGCTTCTCCTGCACCTCCGCTGCCCCCAGGCAGGTCAGGGTGACCGCCGTCCCCTCCGTCACCTCGGCCGAGGGCTGGATCAGGAGCCCTGCAGCTGGAGGAGGGGCGGGAGGGGGATGTCAGGGAAGGAGGGAAATCCTTCCCGTGGATCCACCCAGCTGAGATTCCATCAGCCCGTGGGGTCTTCGGGGTCTTTGGAGGGTGACATTCCTTGGGGGACGCTGCAAACGGGGCCTTTCCTGACCCTTTCCGTGTTTTTTTTTTCCCAAGTGCCAGGTTCATCCTGGTGACTTTTTCCCAGGGCAGACCCTGTCCCCTCTTCCCGCTGGTTCCAGTTCCCCACTGGGACGCCCAAATCCAGGTCTGGTTTCTCTGGAATTGCACCTTGAGGTCTCTTTCGGGGTTTTATCCTAAAGGACGTTCCTCTTGGACATGGATTTAGGGGGACTTTTCTCTCCTTCTGCTGCCTCTGTCACCCCAAATTATCCAGGCTTGGGGGCTGGGGGACAGTGACTGGTGGGGATGGACGGGGCAGAAAATTTTGGGTAAATTCACTGATTTTTGGCATTTTGGGGGAACAAAAAAAAACAAACCCAGGAACCTCTCCAGCTCCAAAAGCAGCTCTGACCCCGCTGAGGAAGGGACACCACACACCCCGATGTCCCCCAGTGCCACCACAGGGGTCCCTCCAGCTCCAAAAGCGGCTCTGACCCCGTTGAGGAAGGGACACCACACAGCCCCCAGGACACCGATGTCCCCCAGTGCCACCACAGGGGTCCCTCCAGCTCTGTCACCCACGTGTCCCCCCCAATTTTGGGGGTCCATCGTCACCCCAAACCCAGGAGCGGCCGCGTCACCCCGGGACTCACCGCGGGTGACGAGGACCTTGGTGGCGCTGGCGTTGCCGTGGAGGTTGCTGGCGGTGCAGCCGTACCTCCCGCTATCCTGGGGCCCTGCATCCCGGATTTCCAGCCGCAGGGAATTGCGGGAGGCGGTGACGCCCAGCCGCTGGCTCAAGGCCACCTCCGCCCCGCTGGTGGCCAGCACGGCGCCGTCGCGGTCGATGGCCAGGGTGGCCGGAGGGTGGCTGTCCACGGCGCAGAGGACGATGACCAGCCGGCCGCCCTGGGTCTCCTGGAAGAGCGTGAGGGTGGGAATTCGGGGTGGATCTGCGGGGTGGGAGAGGACGCTGAGGTCGGGGTGTCCTCGTGGTGTGGCCACGGGGAGAACCCCGGGGTGGTTTGGGTGGGAGGGGACATTAAACCCACGGGCAGGGACACCTTCTACTCTCCCAGGTGGCTCCATCCATCCTGGCCTTGGGCTCTTCTGGGGGTGGGAAGTGTCCGCCTGACCCAACCCGGATGTCACCATCTGCTTGTCCCCTGTGTCACCGGGTCGGGTTTACCCCAAAATTGTCACAACCAGCCCCTGGCTGCGTTATTTTCGCCCCCTTTCAGAATCTCCTGAGCTGTTCCTATCCCGCTGGATTCTCCAGGAGAAACCTCTTAGGGAATGGAGGGGCTCAGCGGGCGATGCTGCGATGGACACGTCCCTGATGCCACCTAATGTCACCCGTCACACCTGGCTCGTGGGGCCAAAATTTGTCGCGTTCCCATAAAATTCAACCACCCCCAATCTGCCCCTGGGGTGCTCAGGGAGAGGCTTTGCCATGAACTTTTTTTGGGGGGGATTTGGATTTTGGGGGGTTGGCAGGGCCCCAGGTGGCGGGAGCGGGTGGCACTCACAGGTGACGCTGAGGCTGATGGCCTGGGCCGTGTCACTGCCCTGGCTGTTGGTCACTTGGCAGGAGTAGTAGCCGGCGTCGCTGGCAGCCACCGCGGGGAAGAGGAGGGTGTGGGCCGGGCCCTCCTTCAGCCAGGCGCCGTTCTTGTACCAGGTGTAGCTCAGCTCCTCGGGGTGCCCCTCCCGGCCGGGGACGTCGCAGGACAAGGTGGTGGCCGTCCCCTCGAGCACCTCGGTGGCGGGGCTGGCCGAGATCTCGGCGGCTGAGGGAGAAGGGGCAGGCTCAGGATGGCCCCAGGGACAGGAACACAGAACCTCTCCCCACTACCCCAAATCCCCCATTCCAGAGCCTGGGAGGAGATGGGAGATCCTCAGGGGTGACAACAGAGCTGGGGGACGTTTGGGGTTGTCCCCGGCTGGGGACACCTGGCTTTACAACAGAGCTGGGGGACGTTTGGGGTTGTCCCTGGCTGGGGGACACCTGACCTTATAACAGAGATGGGGACGTTTTGGGGTTGTCCCCTGCACCAGCTGGGGACACCTGGCTTTATGACAGAGCTGGGGGACGTTTGGGGTTGTCCCCTGCTGGGACACCTGGCTTTACAACAGAACTGGGGGACGTTTGGGGTTGTCCCTGGCTGGGGACACCTGGCTTTAGAGCAAAGCCCAAACTCATGGTGGGTGGGAAGGGTCCTTCACCTCTCAGGGTGGGCACGGGGGGGTTTTGGGGGGTCTGGGGGAAGATGGTCCCTGTGGGATTCCAGCTCTGGCAGGGAAGGCTGGGATTTGTCTTTGCTGCGGGATCTGCTGGGAAGAGGAGCCTCTTCCCCGTGGGGGTGGGGAGGGGCTGGGCTGGAATTCCCGGAGAAGCTGTGGCTGCCCCTGGACCCCTGGAAGTGTCCAAGGCCAAGCTGGATGGACCTGGATCCACCTGGGAGAGCAGGAGGTGCCCCTTCCCACCACGGCTCTGGATCTTCCCAACCTCCCAACCCCTTCCCAACTCTGCTCCCTGTCCTTGGCTGGAAATCCCTCCCCGTTTTCTGGGATCACAGAGACAAGGGACACGGGTGTGTCACAGCAGGGCCACCACCCTCCTCCTGCATGGACCCCCAAATTCCTGGACCTCCAGCAGCACTGGCCACCTCCACCCCAGACCGTGCCACCAACCACCTCCACCCCAGACCACGCCACCCCAACCCGGGACAGTCAGCCATGTCCCAGACCTCCAGCAGCACTGGCCACCTCCACCCCAGACCATGCCACCAACCACCTCCACCCCAGACCACACCACCCAAACCGAGGACACTCAGCCATGTTCCAGACCTCCAGCAGCACTGGCCACCTCCACCCCAACCTGGGACACTCAGCCATGTCCCAGACCTCCAGCAGCACCAGCCACCTCCACCCCAGACCACGCCACCCCAACCTGGGACACTCAGCCATGTCCTGAACTTCCAACAGCTCCAGCCACCTCCACCCCAGACCGTGCCACCCCAACCCAGGACACTCAGCCATGTCCCAGACCTCCAGCAGCACCACCCACCTCCACCCCAGACCACGCCACCCCAACCTGGAACACTCAGCAACATCCCAGACCTCCAGCAGCACTGGCCACCTCAACCCTAGGCCATGACACCAGCCATCTCCACCCCAGACCACACCACCCCAAGCCAGGACACTCAGCCATGTCCTGGACCTCCAGCAGCACCAGCCACCTCCACTCCAGACCGTGCCACCCCAGCCCGGGACACTCAGCCATGTCCCAGATCTCCAGCAGCACCAGCCATCTCCACCCCAACCCAGGACACTCAGCCATGTCCCAGAGCTCCAGCAGCACTGGCCACCTCCACCCCAGACCATGCCACCCCAACCCAGGACACTCAGCCATGTCCCAGCGCTCCTGTGGCACTCACAGAACACGCGGAGGGTGACAGGAGGTGACACCCCGGTGCCGAGGGCGTTCTGGGCCTCGCAGTGGTACCGCCCGTGGTCCTCGCGGCGCACGCCCTGCAGGGCCAGCACCCGCTGGGTGCCCACGGCCACCCCGTCCTTCAGCCAGCGGAACCCCGAGACCGCGGGTGGCTGCTGCCCCACCTCGCAGCTCAGGGTCACCTTGTCACCCAGGCCGATGTTCCCCGAGGACGGGCTCAGCGACACCCGGGTGTCCTTGGGGGTGTCTGCGGGGGGGGGGAACAGAGGGACGTGGTGGTCATTTTTGGGGAATTTTTGGGAAATTTTTTGGATTTTGGGGGAATTTTTTGGAATTTTTTGGGAATTTTTTGGATTTTTGGGAAATTTTTTGGATTTTTTTTTTTTTGAATTTTTGGGGAATCTTTTGGGAAATTTTTTGGGGGAATTTTTCGGAATTTTTGGGGATATTTTTTTTGGATTTTTTTTTTCCCCCCCCTGGGCACGGGGAAAAGGGGAGGTGGGTGACAGCGGGTGGCACCTCAAGGGACAGACGTGGCCAGGGAGCAGGAAAGGGAGGGAGGAGAGGGAGGAAAAGGCTGTAGGGAAGGAGGGGGTGGCAGGAGGGGGGACCTGGCCGTGGTGGCCGTGGTGGAGGTGTCCCCCTGTCCCCACCCCACGTACGCCTGACCCGCAGCACCACCTCGGCGCTGGCCCTCTTGGATCCGTCGGAAACCTGGCAGAGCAGCTTCTTGGAATGGTCCTTCCAGGAGAAGGAGCTGGTCAGGTTCACCTGCTGGCCGACGCGGCCGGTGTCCAGCTGGACGTGGCCGGACACCTCGGACACCCGGGGGTCGTAGCCCTCCCAGTGCAGGGCGATGTCACCGCCGGGACAAACGTAGGGCGTGGAGCACTCCAAGGTGGGACCTCTGCCCCTCGGTCTGCTCCTCGCTGCCGGTGATGCTGGGAGCTCCAGATCCTCTGGGATGGAGAGGAGAGGGCAGGATGACCCGCAGGGAATGGGCAGGAAGGCAATTTTTTGGGAATTTTTTTGGGAAATTTTTGGGAATTTATTTTGAATTTTTGGGGATTTTTTTTTTTTTTAATTTTTGGGAATTTTGGGGGGGAAATTTTTGGATTTTGGGGGGAATTTTTTGTGGAAGTTTTGGGAATTTTGGGGGGGAATTTTTTGGGAATTTTTTGGGATTTTTGGAGGTAATTTTTTGGAGAATTTTTGGGAATTTTTGGGGAATTTTTGGGGAATTTTTTTGGATTTTTTTTTTTTGAATTTTTGGGGAATCTTTTGGGAAATCTTGGGGAATTTTGGGGGAATTTTTGGGAATCTTTTGAAAAATTTTTGGGAATTTTTTGGGAATTTTTTGGATTTTTTGGGAATTTTTTTGGAATTTTTTTTTTTTTTTTTTTTAATTTTGGGGCAATTTTTTGGGATATTTTCGGGAATTTTTGGGGGGAAATTTTGGGGATATTTTTTTGGGGAATTTTCCGGCGCTTCACCCACCCGAAACGCTCAGGCCGACGTCCCGCGAGGCCGACCAGCGGTCGCCGTTGACGATCTCGAAGCGGAACCTGTAGGGCCCGCTGTCCCCCGGCGTCACCCCCCGCAGCAGCAGGGTGCAATTCCGGGCCCCGGGGTCCCCCAGGAGCTGGGCACGACCCCCGAAGCGGGGATCCACCTCCTGCGGGGCGGCCGAGTGGAAGACCAGCGCCCGCTGGCTGTCGTAGTCCTTGTACCAGATGGCCACCACGCCGTCGGCCGCGCTGACGTCCCCGGGGTAGCTGAAGGTGCAGGGGGACAACCAGGCAGGAGCCGCCGCTGGCCTTCAGGGACTCGGGGTAGGAGACCCCCCAGGAGCCCAGGGCTGAGACAGGGAAAATCGGGATCAGGGAGCCGGGAGTGTCCCCAGTTCCCCCCAGGACACGTTGGGGAGGTGTCACCTCTGCTTGGCATGGAAGGTGGGAGAAGAGGTGATATTTGGGATAAATCTCACCCAAGAGGAAGTTTTGGGGTGTCCCACTTCCCACTGGGACATGTTGGGGACACGTCACCTCTGCTTGACAAGGAAGATGGGATTTGGGATAAACCCCACCCCAAGAGGAGGTTTTGGGGGTGTCCCCCACCTCCCCCAGGACCATGTTGGGAGGTGTCACCTCAGCTTGGCATGGAAGGTGGGAGAAGAGGTGGGATTTGGGATAAACCCCACCCAAGAGGAGGTTTTGGGGTGTCCCCACTTCCCCCCGGGACATGCTGGGGACACGTCACCTCTGCTTGGCCCCGAAGGTGGGATTTGGGATAAACCCCACCCAAGAGGAGGTTTTGGGGTGTCCCCATTTCCCCTGGGACACTCTGGGAACATGTCACCTCTGCTTGGCACGGAAGGTGGGATTTGGGATAAACCCCACCCAAGAGGAGGTTTTGGGATGGATAAGGAGATAAGTGGGAAAAGTTGGATCTTTTGGGCCTAAATAATGAGGAAAAGGTGAAGTGACCTCCTGGCCACCCGGATTTATTTCCTCAGCCCCTTTCCTCATCCTGGCTCCTTGTCCTTGCCTCCATGGCCTGGCTGTCCCCTTGTCACCCATCCCTGCCCAGAAAATCCCCCCAGGAACATCCGCTGTGCCAGGAGCAGCCTTGGATCACCCCCCAAAATTCCTGCCTGGCTCCCACTCCCAGCCACGCTGGGGACAATCCCAAGGGTGTCACTGTCCCCCTTACCTGGCGGGACGAGGCTGGCCAGCAGCAGCAGGCAGCGGGGCAGGCGCATGGTGGCACTGCCGGGGGACGCGGGGGACGCGGGGTCACGCCGGCACCGGGGACCCTGCGGACGAGAGGAGGTGGTCGAGGGGCTTGGAATGGGTGGGGTGAATCCAGGTGGGATAAATCCCGGTGGGAGCGCGGCCGGAATGAGAACAGAGCCCAGCCAACACGGGGAGGGAAACAAAGGAGGAGGGAAGGGAAGGGAAGGGAAGGGAAGGGAAGGGAAGGGAAGGGAAGGGAAGGGAAGGGAAGGGAAGGGAAGGGGAAGGGAAGGGAAGGGAAGGGAAGGGAAGGGAAGGGAAGGGAAGGAAGGGAAGGGAAGGGAAGGGAAGGGAAGGGAAGGGAAGGGAAGGGAAGGGAAGGGAAGGGAAGGGAAGGGAAGGGAAGGGAAGGGGAAAGGGGAAAGGGGGAAAGGGGAAAGGGGAAAGGAGAGAAATGTCAGAGGAAAAAAGAAAAAGGAAAAAAGGAAAAGAAAAAAGTTAAGGAAAAAATGGAAAAAGAAGGAGAAGGAGAAGGAGAAGGAGAAGGAGAAGGAGAAGGAGAAGGAGAAGGAGAAGGAGAAGGAGAAGGAGAAGGAGAAAAGAAGAAGAGAAGGAGAAGGAAGAAAAAGAAAAATAAAAAAGAAGAAGAAAGAAGAAAAAAAGAAGAAGAAGAAGAAAGAAGAAGAAGAAGAAGAAGAAGAAGAAGAAGAAGAAGAAGAAGAAGAAGAAGAAGAAGAAGAAGAAGAAGAAGAAGAAGAAGAAGAAAAGGAAAAAGGAAAAAAAAAGAAGAAACCAAGAAAAGGAAAAGAAGAGGAAAACCGAAGACCAACAGAGAATTATTTAAAACTTTTCACAACTTTTTGCAGCTCCAGACAAACCCCCTGACTCTCCCTCCAGTTCCGCCCCTCACCGTTCCGCCACAAACCAGAGCAATTTCACCCCGAAGCGCTCCCCAAAGCGAGGGGAACCGACCAGCAGGCCGCCGCCGCCGCCAGCTTCCATCCTTCCCTCCCTGCGGAACGAGGCCTCTCCCAGCCCCCCCGCTCCGGCCTTCCCCTCTGCACCATCCCCTCCTTGGCCGATACCTCCTTCTCCCACATCTGCATCCAATTTCCTCCCCCGCTCCTCCTCGGATTTCGGGGCTGGATTTCCCGCTCCGGAGAGTTTTGCTTGGGATTTTTTTTAATTTTTTTTTAATTTTTTTTTTCCCTCACTAGGCCAGAGGCCCGGCGAACGTCTGGGGTGGCCCCTTGGGTGTCGAATCTCGGGAAGGGGAGGGAAGGAGGATGATGAGAAAGCCACAAATTGTCACGGGATCGGTGCCGGAAGAGGAAGGAAGAGCCGGGATCCAGCCCCCCCGGGCTTGGTGCTTGGGTGCCAAGTTTCGTTTCTTCTCCTGGGTTTTCTCCCGGTTTCGATTCCTGGGAGGGACCCCCTCGGGATGGGGGGAGCCAGCAGGGACAGCAGCCCCCGCTGCTCCTGGAATTCCAGGGGTCGTAAAGATTTCTAGGGAAAAATCTGCTTTTGGTGTGGGGGGGGGCCTGGATGGGGCTTGGAGCCACCTTGGGGAGGGGAAGGGGTTGTCCCTGGATGTCCCCAAAATGGGATTTAGGGGAAACGGGTTGGGATGGGAGGGGTTGAAATTCTATCCTCATTCCCATGGGCAGGGGAAAATTCCCCGCTATCCCAGGTGGCTCCAAACCCTGTCCAGCCTGGCCCAGGACACTTCCAGGGATCCAGGGGCAGCCACAGCTTCTCCAGGAATTCCATTCCATTCCAGGGCCTCCAGAGGGAGGAATTTTTTCCCAACCTCCCACCTCTCCCTGCAGTCTGAAGGTCACATTTGGGCACAGGAACGAGCACGGAGGAGAGGGGACATCCCCGGTGTGGGACCCTTGGGCTCCATCACATCCCAAAACCCGGAGAAACGGGGGACCACGGGGTGGTGGGGACACCATTCCTCGGGGTGAGGGAGTGGGATGTGACCCCGACCCCCCCCTCCAAGGCTGGAACAGATTCCTGGAGTTCCAGGTGCTTCCCTGGCTCCTGGCAGGAGGCGGACGAGGCTCATCCCAAAGGGATCCTCCACCAGAAAAGAAAAATAAAAAAAAAAAAAAAGGAAAAATAAAAAAGAAAAGGAAAAAGGAAAAGACAAAGAAAAAGAAGAAAAAGAAGAAGAAGAAGTAAAAGAAAAAAGAAGAAAAAGAAGAAAAAGAAGAAAAGAAGAAAAAAGAAGAAAAAAGAAGAAAAAGAAGAAAAAAAAGAAAAAAGAAAAAGAAGAAGAAAAAGATAAAGAAGAAAAAGAAGAAGAAGAAGAAGAAGAAGAAGAAGAAGAAGAAGAAGAAGAAGAAGAAGAAGAAGAAGAAGAAAGTGAAGAAGAAGAAGAAGAAGAAGAAGAAGAAGAAGAAGAAGAAGAAGAAGAAGGAGGGAGAACCCCACCGCTCATCCCACCCCTTACCCCCCAGAATTCCCATCTTTTCCCATCCCTGGAGAACCCCGGCGTTACCTGGCGGTGGCGGTGGCTCCGGCAGTGCCACCTCCGGCGCGGTGGCACCGGGAAGTCGCCTGTCCCCGGGCCCAGGGAGGGTCCTTTATCAGCCGGGGGGGAGGAGGGCCAGCGGGGAGCCCCCAAACCGCAGCACTTCCCTCTTCATCGCCCTCGGCCCGGGTTTTTGGGAAGTGGTGACAGCGGCGGCTTTTCCCTCATTCCGTGTTTTCGGGGCCGGGGTTGGGGATTCGGGGCGCTCCGAGGTCGGCGGGTTTGGGGTCCTGCTGGTGGGGCTGGGGCAGGGTTGGTGTCGCTCCCCGTGGAGTCACTCCCCGACTCTTTTTCTCTTTTTTTTTCTTTTTCTTCTTTTCTTTTTCTTTTTCTTCTTCTTCTTCTTCTTCTTTTTCTTTTTTTTTCTTTTTCTTTTTCTTTTTCTTCTTCTTTTTCTTTTTTCTTTTTCTTTTTCTTCTTCTTCTTCTTTTTTTCTTTTTCTTTTTCTTTTTCTTCTTCTTTTTCTTTTTCTTCTTCTTTTTTCTTTTTCTTTTTCTTTTTCTTTTTCTTTTTTTCTTTTTCTTTTTCTTTTTCTTTTTCCTTTTTCTTTTTCTTTTTCTTCTTCTTTTTCTTCTTCTTCTTCTTCTTCTTCTTCTTCTTCTTTTCTTTTTCTTTTTTTCTTTTTTCTTTTTCTTTTTCTTTTTCTTTTTCTTTTTCTTTTTCTTTTTCTTTTTCTTTTCTATTTCTTTTTCTTTTTCTTTTTTCTTTTTCTTTTTCTTTTTCTTTTTCTTTTCCTACTTATTTTTCTTTTTCTTGTTCTTCTTCTTCTTTTTTCTTCTTCTTTTCCTTCTTTTTTTTTCTTATTTCTTTTTCCCTTTTCCTTTCCCTTTCCCTTTCCCTTTCCCTTTCCCTTTCCCTTTCCCCTTTCCCTTTCCTTCTTTTTCTTTTCCTTTCCTTTTCCGCATTCCTGCCGATAGTTCTGGAATGTTTTTGTTGTGTCCCCCGATGGGAGCGGGGCGAGGGCGCTCTCTGCCCTCACCCTGCCCGGGGAGGGGTTGGGAATGCGCCGGGAATCCTGAGAAGGGAATAAACCCAGGGAATCCCTCCGAGCCCCGGGAATGGCCAGAGGGGAGCTCTGATTTTGGGATGATTCAGGATTTTGGGATGACTCAGGGTGGGACCCCCCTTTCTTTCTTTTTCTTTTTCTTTTTCTTTTTCTTTTTCTTTTTTCTTTTTCTTTTTCTTTTTCTTTTTCTTTTTCTTTTTCTTTTTCTTTTTCTTTTTCTTTTTCTTTTTTCTTTTCTTTTTCTTTTTCTTTTTCTTTCTTCTTCAAACACCCACGGGTGTTTGAAACCCCAAATCATTCACTGGGATGTGGGGAGAGCCCAGGGCGAGTGCCAGCGCCCGGGAATGCTGGGGCTGCCCCCAAATCCCTGGGAATGCCCAAGGCCGGGCTGGACAGGGCTGGGAGCAGCCTGGGACAGGGAAAAGTGTCCCTGGACATGGATGGGCTGGGAATGGGATCGTCCTTGAGGTGCCTTCTGCCCCAAACCATTCCAGGGTTCTGGAGCCAGGGCTGGGAAAACTGGGAATGTTCCCCTGGAGAAGGGAAAACTCCAGGGAATGCTCCGAGTGCCTGCAGGGGCTCCAGGAGAGCTGGAGAGGGGCTGGGGACAAGGGCTGCAGGGACAGGAGACAGGGAATGGCTTCCCACTGGGAAAAGTGACATTGAGCTGGGATCGGGGCAGGAATTCCTGGATTTTGGGCTGGAATTCCCAGCTTGGCTGGGGCTGCCCCCGGATCCCTGGCAGTGCCCAAGGCCGGGTTGGATCCCCCTGGGATGGTGGGAGGTGTCCCCCCAAAGGCAGGTGAGGGCTGTGCCAGAGGAAATTCCCGAAGGAATTCTCCTGGAGCGGGATCCAGACCCCACCTCAGACCCCCGGGGCGGTGGCACCGGTGGCACCCGCGGTGACCTCCGGGGGTCAACGCCCGGCCCTGTGCCCGGGCGGCAGCGTGGGAACGTGCCCGGCGGGATGCTGAGTCAGCAGGGGATGCCCACGGCCCCCCCGGTGCCCCCCTCCCCCTCCCCCACCCCCCCCGGGCTGTGCCACCCGCTGGGAATCAGTGCCAGAGCCCCCCGGGGTCACTGGGGTGGGCTGGGGGGCTCCTGGGTTTGGGAGATGTGAGAGGCTGGGGTTTGGGGTTTGGGAGTTGGGATTTGGGATTTGGGGTTTGGGATTTGGGATTTGCGGTTTGGGGTTTGGGATTTGGGATTTGGGAGTTGGGAGTTGTGTGAGTCTGGGTGAGATTTGGGATTTGGGATTTGGGAGCTGAGAGAGTCTTGGTGGGATTTGGATTTGGGAGTTGTGAGAGTCTGGGATTTGGGATTGGGAGTTGTGAGAGTTTGGGATTTGGGAGTTGTGAGAGTCTGGGTGGGATTTGGGATTTGGGAGCTGTGAGAGTCTGGGATTTGAGATTTGGGATTTGGGAACTGTGTGAGTCGGGGGGGGGGGCTTTGGGATTTGGGATCTGTGAGAGTCTGGGATTTGGGATTTGGGAGCTGTGGCAATCCTGGTGGGCTTTGGGATTTGGGAAGTGTGCCAATGATGGTGGGCTCTCAGATTTGGGAAGTGTGCCAGTGCTGGGGGGTTCATGGATTTGGGAGCTACGCCAGGCCTGTGGGCTCCTGGATTTGGGAGCTGTGCCAATCCCGTGGGCTCCTGGATTTGGGAACAGTGCCAATTCTGATGGGCTCCTGGATTTGGGAACTGTGCCAGTCCCAGTGTGCTCTCAGTGTAGAGCTGTGCCAGTCCCAGTGATCTCCTGATTGGGAGTTCTGCCAGTCCTGGTAGGTTTTTGGATTTGGGATCTGTGCCAATCCCAGTGTGCTCTTGGTGTGGATCTGTGCCAATCCCAGTGGGGTTTTTGGATTTGGGAGCTCTGCCAGCCCTGGTGATCTCTTGGATTTGGGAGCTGTGCCAACCCTGGTGATCTCCTGGATTTGGATCTGTGCCAATCCTAGTGTGCCCTCGGTGTGGAGCTGTGCCAATCCCAGTGGGTTTTTGGATGTGGGATCTGTGCCAATCTCGGTGATCTCCTGGATTTGGGATCTGTGCCAGTCCCAGTGGGTTTGGGATTTGGGAACAGTGCCAATCCTGGTGGGCACCTGGATCTGGGAACAGTGCCAGTCCCAGTGGGTTTTGGATTTGGGAACAGTGCCAATCCTGGTGGGCACCTGGATTTGGGAGCTGTGCCAGTCCCATAGGGTTTTTGGATTTGGGAGCTGTGCCAATTCTGATGGGCTCTTGGATTTGGGAGCTCTGCTGTTCCTGCTGGGCACCTGGTTATGGGAACTGTGTCAATCCTGGTGGGCTCCTGGATTTGGGAGCTGTGCCAGTCCCGGTGGGCTCTCAGTGTGGAGCTGTGCCAATCCCGGTGGGTTTTTGGATTTGGGAACTGTGCCAATCCTGGTGATCTCCTGGATTTGGGATCTGTGCCAGCCCCAGTGGGTTTGGGATTTGGGAACAGTGCCAATCCTGGTGGGCACCTGGATCTGGGAACAGTGCCAGTCCCAGTGGGTTTGGGATTTGGGAACAGTGCCAATCCTGGTGGGCACCTGGATTTGGGAACAGTGCCAGTCCCATAGGGTTTTTGGATTTGGGAGCTGTGCCAATTCTGATGGGCTCTTGGATTTGGGAGCTCTGCTGTTCCTGCTGGGCACCTGGTTATGGGAACTGTGTCAATCCTGGTGGGCTCCTGGATTTGGGAGCTGTGCCAGTCCCGGTGGGCTCTCAGTGTGGAGCTGTGCCAATCCCGGTGGGTTTTTGGATTTGGGAACTGTGCCAATCCTGGTGATCTCCTGGATTTGGGATCTGTGCAAATCCCAGTGGGCTTTTGGATTTGGGAGCTGTGCCAGCCCTGGTGATCTCCTGGATTTGGGATCTGTGCCAATCCCAGTGTGCCCTTGGTGTGGAGCTGTGCCAATCCCAGTGGGTTTTGGATTTGGGAACAGTGCCAATCCTGGTGGGCACCTGGATTTGGGAACAGTGCCAGTCCCAGTGGGTTTTTGGATTTGGGAGCTGTGCCAGTCCCAGTGTGCTCTCAGTGTAGAGCTGTGCCAACCCCAGTGACCTCCTGGATTTGGGACCAGTGCCAATCCCAGTGTGCTCTCGGTGTGGAGCTGTGCCAATCCCAGTGGGCTCTTGGATTTGGGACCTGTGCCAATCCCAGTGGGCTCTTGGATTTGGGAGCAGTTCCAGCCCCAGTGGGCTCTTGGATTTGGGAGCAGTTCCAGCCCCAGTGGGCTCTTGGATTTGGGAGCAGCTCCATTCCCAGTGAGCTCTCAGAACCGGGATCTGCGCCAGCCCCGTGCCAGGAGCACCCGGCACTGCGCTGGCACCGGGAGAGCTCCGTGTGACCCCGGGGGCAGGAAGGGGCTGGGGCAGCCCCACCCAGCCCCAGCCCCTCTCCGCCCCCGGCTCCCGGAGCCTCCGCTCCCCTCTCGCTTCCCCCGTGCCCGCGGTGCCCCGCGGAGGCTGAAATCCGATCTCGCTGCCCTCGTTCGCATCGCGCTGCTGCTGGAACCCCGGGCAGCGAGAATTCCAGAATTCCAGCGCTGGCAGGCGCTGGAACCCCAAGCAAACCCTGCACCCCACCTGAAACCTTGGGGAAAAAAAAAGCTCCCAAAATCGAGTGACAGCGCCGGGATTGGGTTTGGATGGAAGCGCGTGACAGCACAGGGGGCGAAACTCAGGGTTTAAGGGTTTAGAATACGGGAATATTTATAAAACAAAACCGAGGATTTAGGGCAGAGTCCGAGCCCTTCTTTTTCACCTTCTTCTCCGTGGGTCTGCGTGGTCATTGAGTAGAAAAATTTGGTCTTTTCTACCCAATTTTGTAACTGGATAGAAAAATCCGCGCTGCTGGCCACGGGTGGTTGGTCATTGAGTTAAAAGTAGGAATAATTCAGGTGTCATTTCATCATTTGACAGAAACATAGGTTTGTGCTTAAAAGGCCTTGGAAAGGGACAGAGAGAGAGGAATTTTTTTCGCTTTGTTAGCCAGAGCTCACGGCTTGTGGGGCTGTGCCAGAGATAAGAATTAACAAACATCTGAGCCCGGACACCAAACCTGTCTCTTGAATGTTTAATCCCGAGCTGAACGGAAGAAAAGAAGATTTAAAAAATACCAGACCCTGGCACGGCCGGGGGCTGCCCGCCCTCGAGTGGGACCCCTGGATCTGCCAGGGGTGGGCAGCGGTGGGATTCCATCCCAGACCCTTTCCTTGGATAACTGCACCCTTTTCACAAAATCACAGAATCTCCAGGTGTTGGGGAGGATGAAGTAGCTAGGCTCTGCAGAGATGATTTATTAGTAAAAGACTCTAAAAGTATGAAACCTACAAGAGGAATAGAATTAATAGCAAAGTTTGAACTGTAAGTTGCTGGACAGGAAGAAGGTGATTAGACAGCTGAAAAGGGCTTGGCTGAGTGAATCAGTGACACCCCTGCCAAGACAAAAAGATGAATAAAAGGTGGGACCTTCTCAGGTATCAGGGATAAGGTGGTTTTTCAGGATTTTGGTCTGTAGAGTAGCATTGTAATGTTGTAGTTCCCATAGGCTGTATGTAGATTCTGTAGGTTTTGTATCTTGAGGTGATTGGTTGATGCTCATTAGAATATTCACGATAGAAAGGGTTAAAATGGAATGTAACAAGGAGCTCGGCCTCTGTTTGCGTGCCTTCTCTTGGACCCTCTTGGACTTTGCACTGGATCCCTGGACCCTTCCCCAGTCAGGCTGCCTCCCCACGACCGATAAAGCACGTGTTCCAAAGAGTATCCTGATCTTCAGATCATCTCTCTCGCCAGACAACCAACGTGCGTTCTAAAATCCAGGTTTGGAAGAGACCTTCGAGATCACGGAGTCCAACCCAGGCTCTGACACCTCAACCAGACCACGGCACCCAGTGCACGTCCAGGCTTTTGTTAAAGACCTCCAGGGGTGGTGACCCCACCACCTCCCCGGGCAGGCCATTCCAGAGCTTCATCACTCTTGCTGTGAGAAACTTTTCACTGATATCCAACCTGGATTTCCCTTGGTGCAGACTGGAGAAAGAGACCAACCCCAGCTGACCACAGCCACCTCTCAGGGAGTTGTGGAGAGTGACAAGGTCACCTCTGAGTCTCCTTTTCTCCAGGCTGAACAACCCCAGCTCCCTCAGTTGTTCCTCACAGGGTTTGTGCTCCAAGCCCCTCACCAGCCTCGCTGCCTCCTCTGGACGGGATTGAGCATCTCAGTGTCCATCCTGAACTGAGGGGCCAGAGCTGGACACAGCACTCAATGTCCATCCTGAACTGAGGGGCCAGAGCTGGACACAGCACTCAATGTCCATCCTGAGCTGAGGGGCCAGAGCTGGACACAGCACTCAATGTCCATCCTGAGCTGAGGGGCCAGAGCTGGACACTGCACTCAATGTCCATCCTGGGACACCCAGAACTGGACACTGCACTCAATGTCCATCCTGGGACACCCAGAGCTGGACACTGCACTCAATGTCCATCCTGAACTGAGACACCCAGAGCTGGACACTGCACTCAATGTCCATCCTGGGACACCCAGCACTGGACACAGCCCTCCAGGTGTGGCCTCACCAGTGCCCAGCCCAGGGGCAGAGTGACCTCCCTGCTCCTGCTGGCCGCACCATTCCTGACCCAGGGCAGGTGCCATTGTCCTTCTTGGCCACCAGGACATCCCGGAGCCTCTGGGGCCTCACCCCGTCCCAGGGTTGCCAGCCCACCTTGTCCCAGCTCCACAGAAGCTCGGGAGCTTCCAGAACCTTCCAGCTCCGTCCAATTCCTCTTTCCAGGCCCAGGGTGGGACCAGCTGGAAAAGGGAACCATCCCGGGAAGCTGAAATGAATGGAAAACCAGGAAAAATCAGGGGAAGGGTGGAAAGGGATGGAAAGGCCTGGTGGTGTCTCCTGTGCCATGGCCTGGGGGTCGGCTTCCTCCTGGGAATGGAAACTTTCTTGGGATGGAGCCAACAATTCCAGGGGGGCAACATCATCCTGGGGACCAGCATCCTCCTGGGAATGGGAAGCTTCCAGGAGACCAGGATCCTTCTGGGAATGAGAACTTTCCTGGGCACCAGCATCCTCCTGAGAGCAACATTTTCCCGGGACCACCATCCTCCTGGGACCAGCATTTTCCTGGGAATGAGAACTTTCCTGGGAATGAGAGCATCCACCTGGGACCAGCATTTTCCTGGGAATGAGAACTTTCCTGGGAATGAGAGCATCCACTTGGGACCAGCATTTTCCTGGGAATGAGAGCTTTCCTTGGGACCAATATCCACCTGGGACCAGCATCCATCTGGGAATGAGGACTTTCCTGGGAATTAGAACATTCCTGGAAATTAAAACCTCCCTGGGAAGGGGAACTTTCCTGGGGAGCACCATCCTCCTGGGACAAGCATTTTCCTGGGAATGAGAACTTTCCTGGGAATGAGAACTTTCCTGGGACCACCATCCACCTGGGGGTGAGCATCTTCCTGGGGACCACCAACCAGCTGGGACCAGCATCCACCTGGGAATGAGAACCTCCCTGGGAATGAGAACTTTCCTGGGGGCCAACATCCACCTGGAAATGAGAACGTTCCTGGAAATGAGAATCTCCCTTGGAATGCGAGCTTCCCTGGGAATGAGAACTTTCCTGGAGGCCACCATCCTCCTGGGACCAACATCCTCCTGGGCCCAGCATTTTCCTGGGAATGGGAACGTCCCTGGGAACGAGAACTTTCCCAGAGACCAACATCCACCTGGGACCAGAATCCACTTGGGAATGAGAACTTTCCTGGGGACCACCATCCTCCTGGGACCAGCATTTTTCTGGGAATGAGAACATTCCATGGGACCACCATCCACCTGGGAGTGAGCATCCTCCTGGGGACCACCATCCTCCTGGGACCAACATCCTCCTGGGAGCAACATCCACCTGGGAATGAGAATTTTCCTGGGGATGAGAACTTTCCTGGGGACCACCATCCTCCCGGGCCCCGCGTTTTCCCGGTTCCCGCACCTTTCCCGGGACGAGGCCCCTCCCTTGCCCCAGGGCTCTCCCGCCTGTCCCGCTGTCGCTCCCGGGGCGGGCGG
This sequence comes from Phylloscopus collybita, assembly GCA_027886175.1. Classification (NCBI taxonomy): domain Eukaryota; kingdom Metazoa; phylum Chordata; class Aves; order Passeriformes; family Phylloscopidae; genus Phylloscopus; species Phylloscopus collybita. Next base: position 97,536 of record JAJNNQ010000228.1, read on the forward strand.
AGCTCAGCCCGGGGCCGCTCGTCCCGTGCCCGGCAGGAATGCGGGATGGGCCGGGAGCCCGGGAGAGAACCGGGAACCCGCCCGTGGGAGAGGAAAACAGCCGCGGGAAGGGTGGGAATGAATAAATCACTCGCTGTGCCAGGAGAGAGAGAGAGAGAGAGAGAGAAAGAAAAGAAAGAAAAGAAAGAAAAGAAAGAAAAGAAAGAAAAGAAAGGAAGAAAAAAGATAGATAAAGATAAAGATAAAGATAAAGATAAAAATAAAGATAAAGATAAAGATAAAGATAAGAAAAGGAAAGGAAAGAGAAGGAGAGAGAGAGAGAGAGAGAGAGAGAGAAAGAAAGAAAGAAAGAAAGAAAGAAAGAAAGAAAGAGGAAAAGAAAAGAAAAGAAAAGAAAAGAAAAGAAAAGAAAAGAAAAGAAAAGAAAAGAAAAGAAAAGAAAAGAAAAGAAAAGAAAAGAAAAGAAAAGAAAAGAAAAGAAAAGAAAAGAAAAGAAAAGAAAAGAAAAGAAAAGAAAAGAAAAGAAAAGAAAAGAAAAGAAAAGAAAAGAAAAGAAAAGAAAAGAAAAGAAAAGAAAAGAAAAGAAAAGAAAAGAAAAGAAAAGAAAAAAGAAAAGAAAAGAAAAGACTCCATGTTTGGGAAGTGGAATGGGGATTTGGGGTGAAAACCCTTCCTTTCCATTTCCCAACACGGAGCTGGAGGAAGAGGCGGCAGCGCTGTGAGCTGAGCCGAGCCCCTTCCAGCCCCTCCCGCATTCCCCCCTCCCATTCCCTTCCCTTCCCTTTCCTGGCGCGAAAAGTCGAAGGAAAAGGACAAACCCAAAAAATCCGGGCCCGGCGGGGACCCCGTGGGGACACCCGAGCACCTGGGTCAACACGGCCGGGTCTCCTTTGGCTGCGGGGACCAGGAAGAGCTGCGGGGTTCCAAAAACAACCAACCCAAAAACTCGGGAATCCCGCCTGCCCCGGGACACCCCCATCGCCCCCTTTCCAGATGTTGGGGACCCCCGAGCACACCTGGAATGCGCGGGTGGGGGCGGGGGGGGTGGCAGGTATGGAATCCTGTCCCTCCCAGCGCCACCCCCGCGCTGTCCCCTCCCCTCCCCTCGCCGGGGGCCAGGGGTCACCCCCGGGCTGGGCCGGCGGCTCCAGGCAGCGCCAGGGAATTGTTTGTCTTGGAGCGGGGCTGGGGATGAGGCCCCCGCCGAGGTTGGGCGGCTCCTCCCGGCTCCCCCCCGGCTCCTCCCGCGGCCCGCGGGGCTCCTCCGGCTCGGCCCGGCTGCTCCGGGTGTCCTCCATCCCACCCCAGTACTCCCAGTTCCCTCTTCCCAGTCCTCCCAGTTCACCCTCCCAAGTACTCCCAGTACTCCTAGTTCACCCTGGCTGCTCCGGCTGCTCCGGGTGCCCTCCATCCCACCCCAGTACTCCCAGTTATCCCAGTTACCTCTCCCCAGTACTCCCAGTTATCCCAGTTACCTCTTCCCAGTCCTCCCAGTTCCCTCTTCCCCGTACTCCCAGTTCACCCTCCCAAGTACTCCCAGTACTCCCAGTTCACCCCAGCTGCTCCGGCTGCTCCGGCTGCTCCGGGTGTCCTCCATCCCACCCCAGTCCTCCCAGTTCCCTCTTCCCAGTACTCCCAGTACTCCCAGTTCACCCTGGCTGCTCCGGCTGCTCCGGGTGCCCTCCATCCCACCCCAGTACTCCCAGTTATCCCAGTTACCCCTTCCCAGTCCTCCCAGTTCCCTCTTCCCCGTACTCCCAGTTCACCCTCCCAAGTACTCCCAGTACTCCCAGTTCACCCCAGCTGCTCCGGCTGCTCCGGCTGCTCCGGGTGTCCTCCATCCCACCCCAGTACTCCCAGTTACCCCTTCCCAGTCCTCCCAGTTCCCCCTCCCCAGTACTCCCAGTTCACCCTGGCTGCTCCGGCTGCTCCAGGTGCCTTCCATCCCACCCCAGTCCTCCCAGTTCACCCTTCCCAGTGCTCCCAGTTCACCTCGGCTCCTCCGGTTGCTCCAAACTCCCTCAATCCCACCCCAGTTCCCTCAGTTCCCCCTCCCCAGTACTCCCAGTTCACCCCGGCCCCTCCAGCTGACCCCAGTCTTCCCAGTTACCCCAGTTCCCCCTCCCCAGTACTCCCAGTTCACCCTGGCCCTCCTAGTTTCTGCTTCCCGCCCCCAGCTCCCAGTTGCCTCAATCCCTCCCAGTCCTCCCAGTTATCCCAGTTACCCATTCCCAGTATTCCCAATTCACCCCGGCTCCTCCGGCTGCACCGGGTGCCTTCCATCCCACCCCAGTCCTCCCAGTTCACCCTCCCCAGTACTCCCAGTTCACCCTGGTCCTCCTAGTTTCTGCTCCCTCCCAGTTCCCCCAGTTTCTCCCAGTTATCCCAGTTCCCCTCCCCAGTACTCCCAGTTCACCCCCACTCCTCCGGCTGCTCCAGATGCCCTCGATCCCATCCCAGTCCTCCCGGTTCACCCTTCCCAGTCCTCCCAGTTCCCTCTTCCCAGTCCTCCCAGTTCCCCCTCCCCAGTACTCCCAGTTCATCCTGGCCCTCCTAGTTTCTGCTCCCCCCACAGCTCCCAGTTCCCCCAATCCCTCCCAGTTCCCCCAATCCCTCCCAGTTCTCCCAGTCCCTCCCAGTTCTCCCAGTTCTCTCTCCCCAGTACTCCCAGTTCACCCTTCCCAGTACTCCCAGTTCACCCTGGTCCTCAGAGTTTCTGCTCCCCCCCCAGTCCCTCCCAGTCCCTCCCAGTTGCCCCCAGCTCCTCCCCAGTTCCCCTCAGCTTCCCGCACTCTCACCCCAGTCTCGGTCTGAGGATTTTTTGGACCCTCAAAATCCAGGGATTCACAACCCCCCATCCCCAATTTCTACCCTGGGGATGTTTGGGACCCTGAAAATTCAGGAAATCACAACCCCCAGCCCCAATTTTCATCCTGGGAGTGTTTGGGATCCTTCAAATCCAGGGATTCAAAATCCCCAGCTCCATATTTAACCCTGGAGATGTTTGGGACCCTCAAAATTCAGGAATTCACGATGTCCCAGTTCCAATTTCCACCCTGGGGATGTTTGGGATCCTTGAAGTCCACGGATTTACAAATCTCCAGCCCCAGTTCCCACCCTGGGAGTGTTTGGGACCCTCAAAATCCAGGGATTCCCAAGCCCCCAGCCCCAATTCCCACCCCAGTTCCTGAGTTTCTTCGCTCAGGAATTCCAGGCTGAGCTCCAAGGAAGCATTTTGGGTCAGATCGCGGCGACTCCTCCGTCCGTCCGCCCCCGCTCCTGTCGGGAGCTCCGGAGCGGAAAATCCGTCCCTAATGCACAAAGCCGGTTTGTACATCCCGGGAGTCACCGATCCCGAACGCCTGGCTGGGCGCGGAGCGAGGCGCGCTCCCGGGGAGCGGCGGGGCGGGATCGTTCCTGCCGCCGGCTGATGGAGCGGACACGGCCCCGGTGGGAGCGGACACGGCCCCGGTGGGAGGTCTCACGGCCCCAGTGGAGCTGACACGGCCCCGGTGGGAGCTGGCACGGCCCCGGTGGGAGCTGACACGGCCCCGGTGGGAGCGGACACGGCCCCGGGTGGGAGCTGACACGGCCCCGGTGGGAGTGGACACAGCCCCGGTGGGAGTGGACACGGCCCCGGTGGGAGCTGGCACGGCCCCGGTGGGAGCTGACACGGCCCCGGTGGGAGCCGACACGGCCCCGGTGGGAGTGGACACGGCCCCGGTGGGAGCTGGCACGGCGCCGGTGGGAGCTGACACGGCCCCGGTGGGAGTGGACACGGCCCCGGTGGGAGCTGACACGGCCCCGGTGGGAGCTGACACGGCCCCGGTGGGAGCTGACACCGCCCCGGGTGGGAGTGGACACGGCCCGGGTGGGAGCTCTCACGGCCCCGGTGGGAGCTGACACGGCCCCGGTGGGAGCGGACACGGCCCCGGTGGGAGCGGACACGGCCCCGGTGGGAGCTGAAATGGCCCCGGTGGGAGCGGACACGGCCCCGGTGGGAGCGGACACGGCCCCGGTGGGAGTGGACACGGCCCCGGTGGGAGCTGACACGGCCCCGGTGGGAGCGGACACGGCCCCGGTGGGAGCGGACACGGCCCCGGTGGGAGCTGGCACGGCCCCGGTGGGAGCGGACACGGCCCCGGTGGGAGCTGACACGGCCCCGGTGGGAGCGGACACGGCCCCGGTGGAGCTGACACGGCCCCGGTGCTGCCGCTGCCGCCGCCGCGCTCCTTCCCCGGCCCCCGGAGCTGCCGAGGGCAGGCAGGGACGCTGCGGGGGCTGCGGAGGGCTGGGGGCATGGCTGCGGACCCCCAAATCCCAAATCCCAAATAAGTCCTAAACCCCAGATCCCAAATCCTAAATCCCGAACCCCAAATCCCAAATCCTAAATCCCAAACCTCAGATCCCAAATCCCAAACCCCCGATCCCAAATTCCAAACCCCAGATCCCAAATCTCATATCCTAAATCCCAAATTCCAAACCCCGAACCCCAAACCCCAAATCCCAAATCCCAAACCCCAAATTCCAAATCCCAAACCCCAGATCCCAAATCCCAAACCCCAGATCCCAAGTCCCAGATCCCAAATCCCAAATCCCAAACCCCAAATCCCAAATCGTAGATCCCAAACCCCAGATCCCAAATCCCACATCCCAAATCCCAAACCCCAGATCCCAAATCGCAAACCCCAAACCCCAAATCCCCGGGTTTGCTTTTCCCCATCAGTGTCCAGCTGGACAGAGGTCTCTGTCCATGAGAGGATCCCAAACCCAGCTGTCGCAGCCCCATCCTGGGATGATGCTCCAGGTTCCCAAATCTGGACCCAGGACAGCCCCATCCTGGTTTGGGATGATGCTCCAAAAAAAACCTGGATCTAGGACAGCTCCATCCTGGGATGGTGTTCCAGGTTCCCAAATCCGGATCCAGGACAGTCCCATCCGCCTTGGGATGATGTTCCAGGTTCCCAGCCCCCATGACTTCCCAGAGCCACGACATTCCCAACATCCTCTGGAATGATGCTCCATCCTCCCACCCCTGGAGCCACGACATTGCCGTCCTGGTTTGGAATCCTGCTCCATCCTCCCACCCTTGGAATCACGACATTCCCATCCTTCCTCAGGAGGGTTCTCCATCCTCCTACACCAAGAGCCACAATGTCCCCATCCTGGTTTGGGATGATGTTCCAGGTTCCCAGCCCCCATGACTTCCCAGAGCCACGACATTCCCAACATCCTCTGGAATGATGCTCCATCCTCCCACCCCTGGAGCCACAACATTCCCATCCTGGTTTGGAACCCTTCTCCATCTTCTCACCCCTGGAGCCATGACATTCCCAACCTCCTTTGAGATGATGCTCCATCCTTCCACACCCACAGTCACAACATTCCCATCCTGGTTTGGAATCCTGCCCCATCCTCCCACCCCTGGAGCCACGACATTCCCATCCTGGTTTGGAATCCTGCCCCATCTTCTCACCCCTGGAGCCATGACATTCCCATCCTGGTTTGGAATCCTGCTCCATCCTCCCACCCCTGGAGCCACGACATTCCCGTCCTGGCTCAGGAACGTGTCCCAACCCCCCAGGCCCAGAACCACGACATTCCCTGGGGACGATGCTCCATCCTTCCCGACGTGGCTCCCTCAGGGGCTGTCCCACCACCCAGGCTGCTCCAAGGGCATCCCGAGGAGCATTCCAGGAGCTCCAAACACCCTCCAGGTCCTGGCTCCATCCTCACAGGCAGGACCTTCCCAGGGGTGGGAGCCGGCTCTGGAATGTGCGGATCCTGCAGGACATGGAATGTTGGAGCACCGGCACGCGGAGCTGCCCTGGTTCTCCATCCCGGCCCCAATCCTGAGGGATCAAACTCTCAGCTCCAGGGCACCATTCCCACCCTCTGGAGCTGCCTTTGGCACCACCGAATTCCCCCCTCGCTCCCACCGGGGCTGCTGCTGGGATGGGATTTTTCCCTGGTGGAAAAAAAAAAATCACCCCACAGAGCCAAGGACGCGTTTCCCCCTGGAATTGTGGCTGTGTCCCTTCTTCCCACCCACGGAGACCCCCAGCTCCAATTACCACCCTCGGGGTGTTTGGGATCTTTCAAATCCAGGGATTTACAAACCTTGGCTCCAATTCCCACCCTGGGGATGTCTGGGATCCTTCAAATCCAGGGATTCACAACCCTTGGCTCCAATTTCCACCCTGAGAGTGTTTGGGATCCTTCAAATCCAGGGATTCACAATGTTCCAGACCTAGTTTCCATTCTGGGAGTGTTTAGGATTTTTCAAATCCAGGAATTCACAACCCCCAGCCCCATTTTCCACCCTGGAGATGTTTGGGATCCTCAAAATTCAGGAATTCACAATGTCCCAGCCCAAATTTCCACCCTGAGGGTGTCTGGGATCCTTCAAATCCAGGGATTCACAATGTTCCAGACGTAGTTTCCACCCTGGGAGTGTTTGGGATCTTTCAAATCCAGGGATTCACAAGCCCCAGCTCAAATTTCCACCCTGAGAGTGTTTAGGATCCTCAAAATTCAGGAATTCACAATGTCCCAGCTCCAATTTCCATCCTGGGAGTGTTTAGGATTTTTCAAATCCAGGGATTCACAACACCCAGACCCAATTTCCACCCTGGGGATGTTTGGGATCCTTCAAATCCAGGGATTCATAACGTTCCAACCCCAATTTCCACCCTGGGAGTGTTTGGGATCCTCAGAATTCAGGAATTCACAACCCCCAGCCCCAATTTCCATCCTGGAAGTGTCTGGGATCTCTCAAATCCAGGAATTCACAACCCCCCAGCCCCAATTTTCCACCCTGGGAGTGTTTAGGAATTTTCAAATCCAGGGATTCACAACCCCCCAGCCCCAATTTTCCACCCTGGGAGTGTTTGGGATCCTTCACCCCCAGGGCTGTCACCCACTTGCTGCCACGGTGACATTTTCCCCCATCCCAAACCCCTCTCCAGCCAAAAAAACTTCGGGAATCTGCGGAAGGAGAGGGAAGTCCAGGATGCTCCTGACCGCTCCCACCCCCCCCCCCCGCATTCCCCCCCCTCCCGAACATTCCCGGGATGCGGGGGACGAGGATGATCCCAAAGCGCAGGAGACGTGTTCGGTGTCACTCCGGGCCGGCCGCTGTCACATCGATGTCCCCAACACCGCTCCCGCTTCCAGCCCCGCCGGGAGCGCCGGGAATTGGATCCCTGTGTTCCCAAAGCCGTGTTCCCGCTCGCCGACACCGTTCCGCCTTTTCGCTCCTCGCCTCGGAGCTTTTCACGCCTTTCAGGACCTGAACCGTCAGTCCTGGCAGCTGCGGGCGGCGGGAGCGCCCCCCCCCCCGCTTCCCGACCCCTTTTCCTGCCGCAGGGAGAGCGGGAAGAGGCGTTTGTCACCCCAAATCCTCGATTTTCCTTTCCTTTGTCCCAAAAAAAGTGACCGGGGCCGTGACTGAAGGGGTGGATGTGGGATCCTGAGGAATTCCCGGCTCCCCAAATCCCTCTGGCTTCACCCAGCCAGGGGAGATCCCTGAGTTCGGGGTGCTCCGGAGGGTGGGAGAGGCAGGGGGACAGGGAACGCTGGGGATTTGGGGGAGTGGGATATGTGGGATATGTGGGATATGAGGGATATGGGGGATATTGAGGATATTGGGGATATTGGAGACTGGGATGTGTGGGATAAGTGGGATATGTGGGATACGTGGGATATTGGGGATAAGTGGGATAAGTGGGATATGTGGGATACGTGGGATACGTGGGATACGTGGGATATTGGGGAGTGGGATACGTGGGATTTGTGGGGCATGTGGGGTATTGGGGATATATAGGATATGCGGGATAAGTGGGAAATGTGGGATATTAGGGAGCGAGATATGTGGGATAAGTGGGATATTGGGGATACGTGGGATAAGTGGGATATGTGGGATATGTGGGATATGTGGTGAAAAGGGGGATATTAGGGAGTGGGATATGTGGGATAAGTGGGATACATGGGAAATGTGGGAAATGTGGGATATTAGGGAGTGAGATATGTGGGATGTTGGGGATATGTCAGAGTGGGATATGTGGGGTATGTGGGATATTGAGGATATGTGGGATAAGTGGGACATGTGGGATATTGGGGATATTTGGGATATTGGGGATATGTGGGACAAGTGGGATATGTGGTTATGTGGGATTTGTGGGATATGTGGGATATATGGGATATGTGGGATGTGTGGGATATGTGGGATATGTGGGGAAAAGGGGGATATTAGGGAGTGGGACATGTGGGGTAGGGGGGATATTGGGGATACGTGGGATAAGTGGGATAAGTGGGATATGTGGGATATTGGGGATATGTGGGATATTTGGGAAATGTGGAATATGTGGGATATGTGGGATGTGTGGGATATGTGGGAAATGTGGGATATTGGGGAGTGAGATATGTGGGATATTGGGGATTCATGGGATACGTGGGATATGTGGGAAATGTGGGAAATGCGGGATATGTGGGATATTGGGGATATTGGGGAGTGGGATATATGGAATTTGTGGGATATGTGGGATGCATGAGATATGTGGGATATGTGGGATAAGTGGGATACGCGGGAATGGGATGGAATCCAGGGAATGCAGGAGTGGGATGGGATCCTGGGAATCGGAGCTTTGGGATGGGATCCGGGGAATGTGGGAAGGCAGCTCTGGGCCAGGCCGGCCGCCGGGAATATTCGGGATTTCGGGAATTCGGGAATTCGGGTGGCACCGCGTGTCCCGTCCCTCACTCCCCGCGCTGGCACCGCGCGTCCCCGCGGGCGGGGCGGGGGGGAAGGAAGCGATCCAGCCCTTCCCAGGCTGGGTGGGATCCCGAGCGCCGGGAATGAAAAAAAAAAAAAAAACCAAAAAAACACCGGGAAAACGGGAAAAGAGGGAAAGGGGTCCCCGCGGGGTCCCCTGGCTGTGACAGCGGGGACAATGTCCCCCGTGCCAGGTGACAGCCGGGTGATCGGGGACACCCGGGGTGGTGAGGAGGGTGGGCATGGGGATGGTGAAGGCTCCTCTCGGCCCGCTGCAGGTCCCGGCCCGGGACAGCCCAGTCTGTCCCCAGTCTGTCCCCAGTTTGTCCCCAGTTTGTCCCCAGTTTGTTCCCAGTCTGTCCCCAGTCTGTCCCCAGTTTGTCCCCAGTTTGTCCCCAGTTTCTCCCCACTCTGTCCTCAGTTTGTCCCCAGTTTGTCCCCAGTTTGTTCCCAGTCTGTCCCCAGTCTGTCCCCAGTTTGTCCCCAGTTTGTCCCCAGTTTCTCCCCACTCTGTCCCCAGTCTGTCCCCAGTTTGTCCATGGTTTGTCCCTGGTCTGTCCCCACTCTGTCCCCAATCTGTCCCCAGTTTGTCCCCACTCTGTCCCCAGTCTGTCCCCAGAAAAGGGGACACAGCCATCTGGGATCACCGGGCAGGCGGGGAGGGGCCGCCCCCACCCTGCCCCCCGCTCCCTCCCGGCTCGGGGACGCGGTGCCACCGCCATGTCCCGGTGGGTGACAGCGCCATGTCCCGGTGGGTGACAGCGCCATGTCCCGGTGGGTGCCACCGCCATGTCCCGGTGGGTGACACCGCCATGTCCCGGTGGGTGACACCGCCATGTCCCGGTGGGTGACAGCGCCGTCCCCGCTGGCTGTGGCTCCGGGCTGGGCTCCGGCTTCGCTTCCAGCCCCGCTTCTCCGTCCTCCATCCCGGGTTTCCTGTCCCGGCGGCATTTCCATGGGCCGGGCCTCAATTCCCGGAAAGCGCTACCTCATCCCTGTCGGGGCGCCAGGGACGCAAACACGGGCGGAGCCCCCGCCCTTGTCCCTGTCCCCCCCCCCCGTCCCCACGTCCAGAACCTTCCCCGGCTCGGAGACAGCGGTGCCAGGCAGGGCTGGGGGGTGGGGCTGGGACACCCGGAGCCCCCCAAAATCCCGGCACAATCCCAGAATAATCCCAAATGCCGCTCCGGCGTCCCTTCGGGGTCCGGAGGTGCCCTGGCTCAGGGGGTGGCCCTTTGTCCCCTCCTCAGTGTCCCCCCACCGGTGTCACCCCCGTGGTCACAGCTCCAGGCCACCGCGTTCCCAGACAGGGGCTTCCTGACCCGGATCCCAAAAATCCCGGGGGGTTGATCCCAATGATCCCAAAATGATCCCGAAATGATCCCAAACCTCAGCGATCCCAAACCCCCGATGATCTCAGCGACCCCGACAATCTCAGTGATCCAAATTATCCCGATTTTCCCCAACGGCCTCACCGATCCCGATGTTGTTGGTGATCCTACGACCCCAATCCCCTCAGCGATCCCAAGGATTTAAGCGATCCTAATGATTTAAGCAATCCCAATAATTTAAGCAATCCCAATAATTTAAGCAATCCCAATGATTTAAGCAATCCCAATTATCTCAGCACTCCCAATTACCTCAGCACCCCCAACTGCCTCAGCGCAGTGATCCCAGTGATCCCAAATATCCCGATGGTCGGAACGATCCCAAGATTCCGCCCGTGCTTTTGAGGCTCCCGCAGGTGGATTCTTCCCATTACAGAGATTTTTGGGAATGACGGAATGGAGCCTTTGCCTCCTTCCCTTGGGGACTCACAGCTCTGATCCCAAATCTGAGATCCCTGGATCAGATCCCACCTTTGGGATATCCCAGCTCTGATCCCAAATCTGGGATATCCCAGCTCTGATCCCAAATCTGGGATCCCCAGATCAGATCCCACCTTTGGGATATCCCAGCTCTGATCCCAAATCAGGGATCCCCCAGGCTCTGCTCCCACCCTCAGGGTCTCCCAGCTCTGATCCCAAAATTGGGATCCCTGGATTAGATCCCACCCTTGGAATATCCCAGCTCTGATCCCAAATCTGGGATCTCCCAGCTCTGATCCCAAGTCTGGGATCCCCGGATCAGATCCCACCCTTGGGATCTCCCAGCCCTGATCCCAAATCTGGGATACTCCAGCTGTGATCCCAAATCTGGGGTCCCCAAATGAGATCCCACCCTTGGGATCCCCAGATCAGATCCCAAATCTGAGATCCCCCAGCTCTGATCCCAAACCTGGGATCCCCCAGCTCTGATCCCACCCCTGGCCCTGCTCCCCAGCTCAAGGATCCTCCTTTGGGGTTGGGAACGACCCCGGGCAGGAGAAATCCCGGGATAACCCCGAGCTCGGGCTGGACGTGGGGGACAGAGGCGCCGACACGGCCGATGTCCCAAACTCGGCAGCTGGGGACACTGGGGGACAGACAGGGGACAGACTGGGGACAGACAGCGACAAACCCGGCAGAGCCACCGGGACAAACCCGGGACCGGGGTGGGGGGGACACTGCGGGGGTGGCCTGTCCCCCATCCCGGCCGCTTCGGGACCTTTGTCCCCCGCCCTCGGTGGCCGTGGGGGACAGAGGCGCGGACACGGCCGATGTCCCAAACCCGGCAGAGCCACCGGGACAAACCCGGGGGGTGTGGGGTGGGGAGGGGGGGACACCGCGCTGTCCCCAGTGGTCCCTGCGGTGTCCCCAGGGACACCGCGGGGGTGGCGCGTCCCCCATCCCGGCCGCTTGGGGACCTTTGTGTCCCCCCCGCCCCTCGGTGGCCGTGGCCGGGCGGGGAGCGGAGGTTCCGCTGCCGGCGGGACTGGGGCCGGCCCTGCCCTGCCCTGCCTCCCTCCTCCTCCTCCTCCTCCTCCTCCTCCTCCCGCCGCTCCCGCTCCCACATCTGCAGCTGGAATTGCAATTTGAGGCGCTGCCTGGGCCGGGACAGGCAGCGGGAGGAAGCCGGAGCGCGGGGGGCTGCGCGGGGGCCCCCGAAGGGGACAGAGCCGCGGGCAGGACGCGGGGACAACAGAGCCGGGGGCGGGGGGCGGCCGGAGCCACCCAGCCCGGGGTGACAAAGCCCCCCGAGGTGTCCCCAACCTGTGCTGTTTGTGTCCCCTCCCCCGCACAGCGGTGAGTGGCCGGAGGGGCTGGCGGGAGCCCGGGGGGCAGCGGGGAGTGGGGACAGGGCCAGCAGCGCTGTCCCCTGCTGGCGGGGAGGGTGGCACCGCCCGGTTTGGGGACATCGGGGGTGGGGGGGGGGGGGGGGGTGTCAGGGCTCGGCGGCCTCTTCCCAGTGGGAATGGGGGGCTGGGGGGGCGGGGGGGAGTGGGGATGGACGCTCGGACACTGTCCCCGTGTGCCCTGACCTGGGGGACACGGCTGGGACCATCGGGGACATGGCTGGGACCATTGGGGACACGGCTGGGACCATCGGGGACATGGCTGGGACTGCTGGGGACACTGCAAGGACCATTGGGGACATGGCTGGGACCATTGGGGACACTGCAGGGACCATCGGGGACATGGCTGGGACCATTGGGGACACCGCAGGGACCATTGGGGACAGCGCTGGGACATTGGGGACAGCGCTGGGACCACTGGGGGACACGGCTGGGACCATCAGAGACATGGCTGGGACCATTGGGGACACGGCTGGGACCGTTGGGGACACCGCAGGGACCATTGGGGACAGCGCTAGGACATTGGGGACACCGCTGGGACCACTGGGGGACACAGCTGGGACATTGGGGACATGGCTGGGACCATTGGGGACACGGCTGGGACCATCGGGGACAGGGCTGGGACCATTGGGGACATGGCTGGGATCGTTGGGGACACTGCTGGGACATTGGGGACAGCGCAGGGACAGCGCCACAAGGTGCCAGCACCATGTCCCGGCACGGGGACACCCCTGGGTGGCTCTGTGTCCCCAAAAGATGGCCGAGGGGACAGGGACGCCTCTCTGGAGGGTTTGGGGGTGTCCCCAAGCCCACTGCGGGGATTTGGGGACAAACAGCGGCTCCTGTCCCGGCAGAACATCTGGAGGGGAACCCCACAGCTGCCCTGGGCCTCCCGTGGGGTCACCGGAGCTGTGGGGACACCCCGAGTTTGTGGGATCACCCCAAGTTGTGGGGTCATCCTGAGTTTGTGGGGTCAGCCTGAGGAGTGGGGTCACCCCGAGTTTGTTAGAACACCCCGAGTTTTGGGGTCACCTCGAGTTGTGGGGACACCCAGAATTGTGGGATCACCCCGAGGAGTGGGGACACCCCGAGTTTGTGGGGACATCCTGAGTTGTGGGGCCACCCTGAGTTTGTGGGATCACCTCGACTTGTGGGGTCACCCTGAGTTGTGGAGACACCCCGAGTTTGTGGGGACACCTCGAGTTGTGGGAACACCCCGAGTTTGTGGGGACACCCAGAGTTCTGGGGCCACCTCGAGTTGTGGGATCACCCCAAGTTGCAGGGTCACCCCGAGTTGTGGGGGCACCCCAAATTGTGGGGTCACCCCCAGTTTATGGGATCACCCCCAGTTTGTGGGATCACCCCCAATTTATGGGGTCACCCCCAGTTTGTGGGGTCCCCGTGCCCGCCCCCCCCGCTCTCCCCGTGCCCTCCCGGCCTCGCCGCAGCCCCGGGGCCGCTCCCGGCTCCTCCGCCCCGCTCCCGTCCCAAACTTTCTGTTTTCCTTTCCCCGTTCCCGCGAGCCCCCGCGGAGGCGGAAACGATGGAAAAATCCTCCAAAAAAATCCGGGAGGCACCGGGGATCCCGCCCTGGAGGGGACCCCCAGGGTCGGGGGGCTTTGTCCTGTGTCCCCCGGGTGACAACAGCGTGGTCACCGCGGGGACACCGCGGGGGGCTGAGGCCAGCCGGGGACACCTTGGGGACACCTTGGGGACACCTTGGGGACACCTTGGGGACAAAGGTGGCGGCTGGACACCCCCTGCCAGGCCTGGGGGAGGGGGATTTTGGCCAGACAGAGCCCGAGGGGCAGCACGGACCCCCCTGGACCCCCACGGTGACGGAGGGACGGGAGCGAAGGCACGGAGCCACCGCGGGGCTGGCGTGTCCCCGCGTGTCTGTGGGAGCGGGGGCGGTGGGGTTTGGGGACATTGGGGACATCCCTGCCCGTCCCATACCCACAACCCGAGCCCCCCCAGGCAGATGGGAAAAGACAAATCGCAGAGTTGGGGGGCTGATTCCCGGAGCAGGAAAACCTCCTGGAAAAAAAAAAAAAAAAAAAAAAAAAAAAAAAAAAAAAGCGAAGAAAAAAAAATCAAAACCAAAACAAACAACCAAAAACCAAACCAAAACAAAACAAAAAACAAACAACAAAAAAAAAGTCTCCCCCCAAAAAAACCCCAAACCCCAAAAAAACCCACAAAAAAATAAACAAAACAAAACCAAAACAAAAAAACCAAAACAAACAAACAAACAAACAAACAAACAAAAAAAGCCCCAAACCATTTTGGTGGAAAAGCCCCATTTTGGTGGAAAAAAAAACCCCACCCTGGACCACCCCCAACCTGCCAGGACCTCCCTCTGTGTCACCCCAGGGCCTCCCCTGCCCGCAGCTCCGGGGTGGCCCCAGCTGGATCCCCCACCCCCAATTCCAGGGAAAGCCTCCCCACCTGCCCTTTGTATCCCGAGGGGGAATTTTGGGGTTTTTTTTTTTTGGGAAGAGGGGAAGCTGCGGGTGGGTTTGAGATGGGTGGGTTTGAGGTGGGTGGGTCTGAGGTGGGTGGGTCTGAGGTGGGTGGGTTTGTGTCCGAGGCCTCTCCCGATGAGCTCAGCCCCATCCCGAGCCTCTGGATTTGTGGGATGAGAGCGGCCGGGGGGTGGGGTGGGTGGTGGGATGGGGCTGTGTCCTCGGGAAGGGAGCCAGGAGCTGGGGTGTGATCCCGGGAAGAAGATTTGGGCTTGGTCCAGGTGCTGCTGGGAAGAGCCAGGATCAAGAGAAGGAGTTGGGATTTTTCCTAAAAAAGCCCCCAGCCCCCCACCCCTCCCAAAAAAAAAAAAAAAAAAAAAAAAGGGCTTTGGTAAAAAATGTGCAGGGACAGCGATTTCCACCCGGCGGTGTGTCCTGCACATCTGTGCCCTGCACATCTGTGCCCTGCACATCTGTCCGGCCTGCCCGGTGACAGGAACTCGGCTCCCTGTCCCCACTGTGACAGCCGGGTGGGGACACCCCGAGTTGTGGGATCACTCCGAGTTGTGGGGACACCCTGAGTTTGTGGGGACACCCAGAGTTGTGGGGACACTCTGAGTTGTGGGATCACCCAGAGTTGTGAGATCACTCCAAGTTGTGGGGACATCCAGAGCTGTGGGGTCACCCTGAGTTTATGGGGTCACCCCGAGTTGTGGGGACACCCCGAGGGGTGGGGACACCCTGAGTTTGTGGGGACACCCAGAGTTGTGGGGTCACCCTGAGTTTTCTGGGACACCCAGAGTTGTGGGGACACCTCGAGTTGTGGGATCACTCCGAGTTGTGGGGACACCCTGAGTTTGTGGGGACACCCAGAGCTGTGGGGTCACCCAGAGTTGTGGGGACACCCAGAGCTGTGGGGTCACCCAGAGTTGTGGGGACACCCAGAGCTGTGGGGACTGGACGGTGACAGTCACCTGTGCCCCAAACTGGGACAGCCTCTCCCATGCCCTGCTGGGAGCTGGGATTTGGGGTCCTCTCACTGACCCCACAAATCCCAGCCTCGTCCCCGGGGTGGTTTTTGGGTGTGGGGGGTGACACTGAGGGGACACCGTGGCCGCCCCCACGCCACCGAGGGGACACGGGGATGGATTTTGTCCCTTCCTTTTCCAGGAGGGCAGCGAGGCCATGGCCATGCTCCTGGAGCCCGGGATGCAGAGCCTGCGGATGGGTAAGGATGTCCCCAAGGGGGTCAGGGTGTCCCCAGGGGGTGGCACTGGCTGAGATGTCCCCTGACCCCCCCCTGAGATGATCATTCCGTGTCTGGGTCCTGCGCTGTCCCCGCTCTGCGTCCCCTCGGCAGCTCCCGCGGCGGGATAACCAGAACCAGCTGTGGGAGGAAAGCTGATCCTGCCCTCCCAAATCTGATCCTGCCGTCCCAAAGCTGATCCTGCTGTCCCAAAGCTGATCCTGCCATCCCAAAGCTGATCCCGCTGTCCCAAAGCTGATCCCGCCATCCCAAAGCTGATCCTGCTGTCCCAAAGCTGATCCCGCCATCCCAAACCTGATCCTGCCATCCCAAACCTGATCCTGCCATTCCAAACCTCATCCTGCCATCCCAAAGCTGATCCTGCCATCCCAAAGCTGATCCCGCCATCCCAAAGCTGATCCTGCTGTCCCAAAGCTGATCCCGCTGTCCCAAAGCTGATCCCTCCACCCCAAACCTGATCCTTCCATCTCAAACCTCATCCCTCCACCCCAAACCTCATCCCTCCACCCCAAACCCAATCCTTCCATCCCAAACCTCATCCCTCCATCCCAAACCTCATCCCTCCATCCCAAAGCTGATCCTGCCACCCCCAACCTGATCCCGAAACAAACCAGGAGTGCGGAGGCGGCGGCAGGAATCACCCCCCCGATCCCAACCCCGATCCTTATCCGCTGGAATGAGGTTTCATGTCCGAGGCTCCCCAGGGCCCCCCGGGGGGCCGGCAGTGCCCCCGGCTCCATCGCACGTGGAGGCGGCGGAGAGACCGTTCCCGTTTGTCTGGAATCAAATATTTATGGGACAGACAGGGATACAGGGAAAAGCACTTAGGGAGCAGGTGTAGGGGACAGCAGACGTGTCACCGGCACAGCTCCGGGCAGGGGGGACACGGCAATCGCTGTCCCCAACCCCGCCACGTGGCTCTTCCCCAGACATGGAAAGTCAGGATCAGACCAGTCCCAAATCCCAGTCCCAGTCACAGCCCCACTCCCAGTCCCAAATCCTAATCCCACTCCCAGTCCCAAATCCTAATCCCAGTCCCAGTCCCAAATCCCAACCCCAGTCCCAATCTCAATCCCAGTTCCAGTCCCAGTCCCAATCTCAATCCCAATCCCAGTCCCAGTCCCAGTCCCAGTCCCAGTCCCAATCCCAGTCCCAATCCCAATCCCAATCCCAATCCCAATCCCAATCCCAGTCCCAGTCCCAGTCCCAGTCCCAATCCCAATGCCAATCCAAATCCCAGTCCCAGTCCCAGTCCCAGTCCCAGTCCCAATCCCAACCCCAATACCGCAGCTGCTGCTATTGGGGGATCCCAGAGCATTCCCGGAGCACTCCCCAGGGCTCCGGAGCTTCCCGAGGGTGTCCCAGTGGCTGTCCCAGTGCAAACTGGTGGCACTGGGAGCCGGGGTGGGTTTGCCCGGACACTGGTGACGGAGAGATGGAGCTTTGCTCTTCCCTGAGGAACCTCCTCTGTTCCCAAATCCCTCCAGCCCTGGAACCTCCTCTGTTCCCAAATCCCTCCAGCCCTGGAACCTCCTCTGCTCCCAAATCCCTCCAGCCCTGGAACCTCCTCTGATCCCAAATCCCTCCAGCCACAGAACCTCCTCTGATCCCAAATCCCTCCAGCCACAGAACCTCCTCTGCTCCCAAATCCCTCCAGCCGCAGAACCTCCTCTGATCCCAAATCCCTCCAGCCCTGGAACCTCCTCTGATCCCAAATCCCTCCAGCCGCAGAACCTCCTCTGTTCCCAAATCCCTCCAGAGCCCAGTTGGGGGTGGGTGCTGCTCATCCCCGCTCCCATGGCCCCGATCCCGGCAGGATCCCAGCAGGATCCCAGCAGGATCCCGGCAGGATCAGCAATCCCAAAGGGCAGATTTTGGGGCTGACAGTCCCTTCACCTCCCAGGCATCACCGCCTGGACCCAACACCCCATTCCCAACACTTCACCCCATCCCAGTCCCAATCCCTTGGGAAAGCCGCTCTGCCAGCTCCCCCGGCTCCTTCCAGCTGGAGCCTGTCCAGCGGCTCTTCCGTGGGCGGTGATTAATTAATGCCGGCTGCTAATTGGAGCCAGGTGCCCGGGGCAGCGTGGGTGGGACAGCCCTGTGTCCCCGGTGTGGGGCGGGGACTTTGGGGCTCATCCCACCCCAATTCTGGGATCGCCAGGGCTCCCCAGGGCTGGAATTCTGCTGCTGGAGGGGGCCAGGATGGCTCCAGGGGGAGGAAGAGGAGGAGGAGGGAAAATCCGCTGTACCCGTGATCCCTCAGATTCCCAGGATTCCCCAGATTTTGGGATCACCACGGGCTCACGCAGGAGCTTCCAGGGTCTCCAGAAAACCGGGAAGTTCTGGAATGTGGCCGGGGGTCTGAGCTGGACCCAGCCTCCCTCGCTGGTTCTCCGTGGATTTGAACCACAGACACTTCCTTTCCCTCTTTCCAAGATTTCCCCCATTCCCACTGAATCCAGGCCTTCCAGCTGCTGGCCCAGGGCAGCTTCCCCATCCCTGGAAGTGTCCAAGGCCATGTTGGAGCCACCTGGGATAATGGAAGGCGTCCCTGCCCATGGATGGGGTGGCACTGGGTGGGATTTGGGGACCTTCCCAACTCCAACTGTCCCTCAGTTCCATGGTTTTGTGAACTCCACATCTGGAGCCCCCACGGTGACTCTGTCCCTTCCACCACCACATCCATCCTGGATCTGTCTCCATCGGGATGTCCTGGGTGGTCTCTCCTTGGGGAGGGGTTTTTGGGAAGGGCTGGGATCCCTTTCCATGTGGATCCACCTCCATTGGGATGTCCTGAGTGGTTTCTCCTTGGAGAAAGTCTTTGGGAAGGGCTGGGATCCCTTCCCACCCAGATCCATCTCCATTGGGATGTCCTCTCTGGTCTCTCACTGGGGAAAGGTCTTTGGGAAGGGCTGGGATCCCTCCCCACCTGGATCCATCCTCATCGGGATGTCCATGGGGAAGGGTCTTTGGGAAGGGTGGGAATCCCTTTCCACATGGATCCATCTCCCTTGGGATGTCCTCTCTGGTCTCTCCTTGGGAAGGGTCTTTGGGAAGGGCTGGGATCCCTTCCCACCCGGATCCATCCCCATCAGGATGTCCTGAGTGGTTTCTCCTTAGAGAAAGTCTTTGGGAAGGCTGGGATCCCTTTCCACATGGATCCACCTCCATTGGGATGTCCTCTCGGGTCTCTCCATGGGGAAAGGTCTTTGGGAAGGGTGGGAATCCCTTCCCACCCCGGATCCATCTCCATTGGGATGTCCCAAATGGTCTTGCCTTGGGGAAAGGTCTTTGGGAAGGACTGGGATCCCTTTCCACATGGATCCATCTCCCTTGGGATGTCCTCTCTGGTCTCTCCTTGGAGAAAGTCTTTGGGAAGGGTGGGAATCCCTTTCGACATGGATCCATCTCCCTTGGGATGTCCTCTCTGGTCTCTCCTTGGAGAAGGGTCTCTGGGAATGGCTGTGTTCCCTTTCCACCCGGATTCATCTCCATGGGGATGTCCTGAGTGGTTTCTCCTTGGAGAAAGTCTTTGGGAAGGGCTGGGATCCCTTCCCATCCGGATCCCTCTCCATTGGGATGTCCTCTCTGGTCTCTCCCTGGGGAAAGGTCTTTGGGAAGGGCTGGGATCCCTCCCCACCTGGATCCATCCTCATCGGGATGTCCCTGCTGGTCTCTCCATGGGGAAGGGTCTTTGGGAAGGGTGGGAATCCCTTTCCACATGGATCCATCTCCCTTGGGATGTCCCTGCTGGTCCCTCCTTGGGGAAGGGTCTTTGGGAATGGCTGGGATCCCTTTCCACATGGATCCATCTCCATTGGGATGTCCCTGCTGGTCTCTCCATGGGGAAGGGTCTTTGGGAAGGGCTGGGATCCCTTTCCACATGGATCCATCTCCCTTGGGATGTCCCTGCTGGTCTCTCCTTGGGGAAGGGTCTTTGGGGGCGTTGGGGTCACCCAGCCTCACCCGTCCGTGTCCCCAGGTGCCAACGGCGAGCGGTGCCTGACGCCGTCCCCGCCCGGCTCCCCGGGGACGCCCCACGACAGCTGCAGCATCGCCCCATTGACGCCGTCCCAGTCACCGGTGAGTGGGGCACCACTGGGACCGGGGGAGACCAGTAAGGCTACTGGGGGATTCCCAGTAAGGCTGTTACGGGGTTCCCAGTAAGGCCAGTGTGGGGTTCCCAGTAAGGCCATTGGGGGGTTCCCAGTAAGGCCATTATGGGGTTCCCAGTAAAGCCATTATGGGACTCCCAGTAAGACCATTGTGGGCTTCCCAGTAAGGCCATTGTGGGGTTCCCAGTAAGGCCATTGTGGGATTCCCAGTAAGGCCAGTGTGGGATTCCCAGTAAGGCCAGTGTGGGATTCCCAGGAAGGCCACAGTGGGATTCCCAGTAAGGCCACTGGGGGGTTCCCAGTAAGGCCACAGTGGGGTTCCCAGTAAGGCCATTGGGGGGTTCCCAGTAAGGCCACAGTGGGGTTCCCAGTAAAGCCATTGTGGGGTTCCCAGTAAGGCCACAGTGGGGTTCCCAGTAAAGCCATTGTGGGGTTCCCAGTAAGGCCACAGTGGGGTTCCCAGTAAGGCCATTGGGGGGTTCCCAGTAAGGCCACAGTGGGGTTCCCAGTAAGGCCAGTGTGGGTTCCCAGTAAAGCCATTGGGGGGTTCCCAGTAAGGCCACAGTGGGGTTCTCAGTAAGGCCAGTGTCAGATTCCCAGTAAAGCCATTGTGGGGTTCCCATTAAGACCACTGTGAGGTCCCAGTAAGGCTGTTGTGAGATCCCAGTAAGGCCATTATGGGGTTCCCAGTAAAGCCAGTGTGCGGTTCCCAGTAAGACCATTATGGCAATCCCAGTAAGGCCATTGTGCAGCCTCAGCAAGGCAGTTGTGCGGTCCCAGTATGGCCATCGTACCACTCCCAGTAAAGCTGTTATGGGGTTCCCAGTAAGGCCATTATGGGGTTCCCAGTAAGGCCATTATGAGATCCCAGTAAATCTGTTGTGGGGTCCCAGTAAGGGGTCCCTGGGGGCTGCTGGGCTCTGTCCCTCTGTCCTTTCCCCCTCTGGTCCTTCCCCAGTGGCTGCTCCCTCTCCCACTCCTCCCTCCGTCCTCCCCCCCAGTCCCACAGGATGGGCCAGTCCATCCCCAGGACCTTTATCCGCGGGATTTTCGGGATGGGAGGGGTTTTCCACCTCTGGAATGTCCCACCAGGAAAAATTTAACCCCAGGAAACTCCTTCCCTCAGCCCGGGGTGGGGGAGCTGCCGGGTGCGGGAGGGTGCGTTCCAGAGCCGGCTCCTCCCTGGAGATCCCGGGCGCTGCGCATTCCTGCGCCCGCCGCCCCTTCCCTGCTGATCCCGGCGTTTTCCCTGCCCGGCTCGTGTCCCAGCTTATCAAATCTGGGGTCGTTAGAGGCTAACGAGGCTTTCAGCTTCTCCTGGTGACACGGGGACGTTGTCACATCCTTACGGCTTCCTCGGTACAGGGACAGCCCCGGAGGGAAGGGACAGGGGACAGCAGAAGGGTGGGAGCAGCAGTGGGAAGATCCAAAAACATCTGGGCATGGGGGGTTTTGGCTCTTGGGGACACCTGGGACATGGTGAGATTGGTGACAGGGAAGGTTTTTGTCCCAGTGATCCATGGGGACACCTGGGACAATGTCCCTTGGAGTGAGACTGGTCACAGGGAACATTTTCAGCTGGGTGACCTTGGGGACACCTGGGACAAGGTGAGATTGGATTTTGACTGAATGATCTTTGGGGACATGTGGGACAATGTCCCTTGGAGTGAGGTTGGTCACAGGGAAGGTTTTTAGCTGGGTGACCCTTGGGGACACCTGGGACAAGGTGGGATTGGACACATGGAAGTTTTTTGACTGAATGATGCCTGGGGACACCTGGGACAAGACGAGATTGGTCACAGAGAAGGTTTTTGACCGAGTGATCCATGGGGACACCTGGGACAATGTCCCTTGGAGTGAAATTGGTCACAGGGAAGGTTTTTAGCTGGGTGACACCTGGGGACACCTGAGATGATGTCACCCAGTCCAAGATGGGAAACAGGGAAGGGTTTGGGATCAGTGACCCTTGGGGACATCTGGGACAATGTCCCTTGAAGTGAGACTGGACACAGGGAAGGTTTGTACCTGGGTGACCCTTGGGGACACCTGGGACAAGGTGAGATTGGTGACAGGGAAGGTTTTTGACCGAGTGGTCCTTGGGGACACCTGGGACAATGTCCCTTGGAGTGAGATTGGTCACAGGGACTGTTTTCAATGAGGTGACTCTTTGGGGACACCTGGGACAAGACGAGATTAGTCACAGGAAGGGTTTTTGACTGAATGATCTTTGGGGACACCTGGGAAAATGTCCCTTGGAGTGAGATTGGTGACAGGGAAGGTTTTCAGCTGGGTGACACCTGGGGACACCTGAGACAAGACAAGATTGGTCACAGAGAAGGTTTTTGACTGAATGATCTTTGGGGACATGTGGGACAATGTCCCTTGGAGCAAAATTGGACACAGGAAAGGTTTTTGACTGAATGATCCATGGGGACACCTGGGACAATGTCCCTTGGAGTGAGACTGGACACAGGGAAGGTTTTCAGCTGGGTGGCCCTGGAGGACACCTGGGAAAAGGTGGGATTGGACACATGGAAGTTTTTTGACTGAATGATGCCTGGGGACACCTGGGACAAGACGAGATTGGTCACAGGGAAGGTTTTTGACCAAGTGATCCATGGGGACCCCTGGGACAATGTCCCTTGGAGTGAAATTGGTCACAGGGAAGGTTTGTAGCTGGGTGACACCTGGGGACACCTGAGATGATGTCACCCAGTCCAAGATGGGGAGCAGGGAACGGTTTGGGTTCAGTGACTCATGGGGACACCTGGGACAATGTCCTTTGGAGTGAGACTGGTCACAGGAAAGGTTTTTAGCTGGGTGACCCTTGGGGACACCTGGGAAAAGGTGAGATTGGACACATGGAAGTTTTTTGACTGAATGATGCCTGGGGACACCTGGGACAAGGTGAGATTGGTCACAGGAAAGGTTTTTGTCTGAATGATCCATGGGGACATCCAGTACAATGTCCCTCGGAGTGAGACTGGTCACAGGGAAGGTTTGTAGCTGGGTGACCCATGGGGACACCTGGGACAATGTCCCTTGGAGTGAAATTGGTCACAGGGAAGGTTTTTAGCTGGGTGACACCTGGGGACACCTGAGATGATGTCACCCAGTCCAAGATGGAAAACAGGGAAGGGTTTGGGATCAGTGACCCACAGGAACACCTGGGACAATGTCCCTTGGACTGAGACTGGACACAGGGAAGGTTTTTGGGAATCTCGACTCCCATGTCAAGGGTCCGAGTGAGAGGGGCACAATAAAAACAGGGCCCCCCAACCCCCCTGGCAGCTCCCATGGGCGCCCACCCCTCTCCAGGGCTGCCCAAATCCCCGTGTCCCATGGGAACTGCCTTTGGGAATGACCACAGCCACCCCATGGAATACCCGAGACCCTTTTCCCAATGAGTTGATGATGCGTAAGAAGAAGAAATCACCAAGTTGGGTGAAAATCCGGGATAAATCCTGAAAATCCCGGGAAAACGGGCCCCTTCCTGGGGTTGTCACTCCTTTCCTGGCACCAGCCAGCCCCAGCTGAGTGCTCGATCCCATTCCTTGCCTTCCAGCGGAGCGAGGCGCGTTCCCAGCAGACCCCGTCCTTCTCCGTGGTGGTGGCCATCGACTTCGGCACCACCTCCAGCGGTTACGCCTTCAGCTTCACCAGCGACCCCGAGGCCATCCACATGATGAGGTCAGGACCTTCCAGAGGCCCCGGAGCTGCTCCCGGAGCAGGGGAAGGACTTTTATGGCCCCAGAATGGTCAGAAGTTGGGTTGGTGGGAGATGAATCTTGGAAGCAGCAGGTGGAAGGTGTGGATGCTCCAAGGGCTGGAGCCCCTCTGCTCTGGAGCCGGGCTGGGAGAGCTGGGAATGTTCCCCTGGAGAAGGGAAAACTCCCGGGAATGCTCCGAGTGCCTGCAGGGGCTCCAGGAGAGCTGGAGAGGGGCTGGGGACAAGGGCTGCAGGGACAGGAGACAGGGAATGGCTTCCCACTGGGAAAAGTGACATTGAGCTGGGATTGGGGCAGGAATTCCTGGCTGGGCTGGAATTCCCAGCTTGGCTGGGGCTGCCCCTGGATCCCTGGCATTGCCCAAGGCCAGGTTGGACATTGGCGCTTGGGTCCACCTGGGGCAGTGGGAGGTGTCCCTACCATGGCAGTGGGTGACACGGGGTTGTCTTCAAGGTCCCTCCCAACGCAAACCACTTTGGAATTCCATGAAATTCCTCAGAGGATGGAGCAGGGCCACCCCTCCTCCTTTGTCCCCACCTAATGTCCTTCAGACCACGCCCAGAGAAACAAATCAAACCTGGCAGGACCTGGAAGTTCACCTGCTCCGGCTCCTCTTTGCAGGAAATGGGAAGGGGGGGACCCGGGTGTGGCCAACCAGAAGACCCCCACCAGCCTCCTGCTGACCCCGGAGGGGACGTTCCACAGCTTCGGCTACACCGCCCGCGATTACTACCACGACCTGGACCCCGAGGAGGCCCGCGAGTGGTTCTACTTCGAGAAGTTTAAGATGAAGATCCACAGCACCAGCGTGAGTCCTCGCTCCCATCCTGACGTTCCCGGTCTTCCCGGGGGGGAATCCTGGCCAGGCTGGGAATTGAAATGTTGGGGAAAAAAAACCCCACGATTTTGGCCCGTTTTAAGTGGTGAATTTGAGGTTGTCCCATCCGAGCTGCTCCAGGGTGGCTGCACGAAGCTTCAGGTGCCCGAGCTCCAGGTGTCCTGGTCGGCTCAGGGGGATCTGCAAACAACTCCCGAGGTTTGGTGATGGATCCGGCCGCTTCCCAGCCCCTCAGGTGATCCATTTGCTGTTCCCGGCAGGACCTGACCATGAAAACCGAGCTGGAAGCCGTCAACGGGAAGAAGATGCCGGCGCTGGAGGTGTTCGCCCACGCCCTGCGCTTCTTCAAGCAGCACGCGGTGCAGGTGGGGCCACCTCCATCCCTCCTCCTCCTCCTCCTCCTCCTCCTCCTCCTCCTCCTCCTCCTTCCTGAATGGAACCCCCAGCGTCCTCTCTGCATGTTCCACATGAGGGTGGGGAGGTCCTGGAAGGGAATTCCCAGAGAAGCTGTGGCTGCCATGTCCCTGGGAGTGTCCAAGGACATTGGGACTTGGGGCCACCTGGGATAATGGAAGGTGTCCCTGGGTGGGACTGGATGGGATTTCAGGTCCCTCCTGGCTTGGAGCTACCTGGGATAGTGGGAGGTGTCCCTGGGTGGGACTGGGTGGGATTTCAGGTCCCTCCCAACCCAAAACATCCCATGAGGAGCTCCCAGGCGTCACCTCCTGCTTGTCCCCTGGCAGGAGCTGAAGGACCAGTGCCCATCCCTGCCCGAGAGCGACGCCATCCGCTGGGTCCTCACCGTGCCGGCCATCTGGAAGCAGCCGGCCAAGCAGTTCATGCGGGAAGCGGCCTACAAGGTGGGGAGGGGACTCCGGAGGGTGACCACGTGGTGGCCCTCACAGGGGTTGTTGTCTCCAGGGTATCTCCTTCCTCCCTCAAATGGAATTCCCACTGCCAGAGGGTAGGGTTAGGTGGGATCTCGGGCAGGAATTCCTGGCTGGGCTGGAATTCCCAGCTTTGCTGTGGCTGCCCCTGGATCCCTGGCAGTGTCCAAGGCCAGGCTGGACATTGGGGCTTGGATCCACCTGGGATGGTGGAACATATCCCTTCCACGGATGAAAATGGGATGGGATTTAATGTCTCTTTGTACCCAGCCAACCAAAAGCTGCTGTGTGATTGGGCAGTTGGATGATTTGCCGGGTGGGTGGTTAAGTGAGTGGTTGGCTGGTTGGTTGAATTGTTCAGTGGTTGGGTGGTTGGTTTGGTGCTCAGGTCATTGGTTGAGCAGTTGTTCGGCTGAGTGGTTGGGTTGTTGGTGGATGCGCTGGTTGAGCAGTCAGTTGGTTGAACAGGTGGGTCATTGGTGGGGTGGTTGGTTGAGCAAGTGGTCATTGGTTGGTTGAACAGTTTGGTGCTCGGGTCATTGGTTGAGCTTTTGATTGGTTGGTTGGGTGGTTGATTGAGCAACTGGTCTTTGGTTGGTTGAACAGTTTGGTGCTCAGGTCATTGGTTGAGCTTTTGATTGGTTGGTTGGTTGGTTGGTTGAACAAGTGGTCATTGGTTGGTTGAACAGTTTGGTGCTCGAGTCATTGGTTGGGCTTTTGATTGGTTGGTTGGTTGGTTGAACAAGTGGTCATTGGTTGGTTGGTGCTCAGGTCATTGGTTGAGCAGTTGTTTGGCCGAGTGGTTGGGTTGTTGGTGGGTGTGTTGGTTGAGCAGTCGGTTGGTTGTTTGAATGGGTGGGTCATTGGTTGGCTGGTTGGTTGGTTGGTTGAGCAAGTGGTCATTGGTTGGTTGAATGGATTGGTGCTCAGGTGATTGGTTGAGCTGTTGGTTGGTTGGTTGAGCACTTGGTTTGGTGTTCAGCACATTGGTTGTTGGTTCATTGGTTGGCTGGGTCATTGGCTGAGTGGTTGGATGATGGAGCAGTCAATTGGTTGGGTGGTTGCTTGGGTGGCTGTTTGAGTGGTTGGGTGATGGGCTGGGTGGTTGTGTGGTTGGTTGGGTGGTTGGTTGGGTGGTCATGTGGTAGTTGGTTGTGTCGTTGGATCAGGGCCTGGGTGATTGGGTGGTTGGCTGAGTGGCTGGTTGGGTGATTGGTTGGGTGGTCAGGTTGTCGGCTGGGTGGTTGGTTGGGTGGTCAGGTCATTGGTTGGGTGGTCGGTTGGTTGGTTTGCTGGTCAGGTCACTGGTTGGGGGGTTGGTTGGTTGAGTGGTTGGATGGATTGGGTGATCGGTTTGGTGGTTGGTTGGGTGGTCAGGTTGTTGGTAGGTTGGGTGGTTGGATGATTGGTTGATGGATTTACGGCAGGTTGAGTGGTGAGGTGATTGGTTTGGTGGTCAGGTCATTTGTTGGTTGGGTGGTCAGGTCGTTAGTTGGGTGGTTGGTTATTTGAATGGTTGGATGGATTTACGGCAGGTTGAGTAGTTGGGTGATTGGTTTGGTGGTTGGTTTGGTGGTCAGATCATTGGTTTGGTGGCCGGTTTGGTGGTCAGGTCATTGGTTTGCTGGGTGGCTGGACGGTTGGTTGGTGGATTTATGGCAGGTTGAGTGGTGGTGTGATTGGTTTGGTGGTCGAGTTGTTAGTAGGGTGGTTGGTTGGTTGGTTGCTTGAATGGCTGGATGGATTTACAGCAGGCTGAGTGGTTGGGTGATTGGTTTGGTGGTTGGTTGGGTGGTCAGATTGTTGGTTGGGTGCTTGGTTGTTTGAATGGTTGGATGGATTTACAGCAGGTTGAGTGGTTGGGTGATCGGTTTGGTGATTGGTTTGGTGGTCAGATCATTGGTTGGGTGGTTGGTTTGGTGGTCAGGTCATTGGTTTGGTGGTTGGTTGGTTGAGTGGTTGGATGGATTGGGTGGCTGAGTGATTGGTGGTTGGTTGGGTGGTCAGATTGTTGGTTGGGTTTTTGGATGGTTGGTTTGGCTGTCAGGTCATTGGTTGAGTGGTTGGTTTGGTGGTCAGGTCATTGGTTGGGGGGTTGGTCGGGTGGTCAGGTCATTGGTTTGGTGGTTGGTTTGGCTGTCAGGTCATTGGTTTGTTGGGTGGTTGGATGGTTGGTTTGGCTGTCAGGTCATTGGTTTGGTGGTTGGTTGGTTGAGTGGTTGGATGGATTGGGTGGCTGAGTGATTGGTTTGGTGGTTGGTTGGGTGGTCAGGTCATTGGTTTGGTGGTTGGTCAAGTGGTCAGGTCATTGGTTTGGTGGTTGGTTTGGTGGTCAGGTCATTGGTTGGGGGGGTTGGCTGGGTGGTCAGGCGGTCAGCTGGGTGTTTGCGTTGTTGGCTGACCCGTCGGGTCACGGCTTGGCCGGTTGATTGGTCGGTTGAGTTTTTGGGTGAACCTTGGGCTGTTGGGCGAGCCTTGGCTCCTCCCGCACTCCACATCTCCAGCTCCGCGTGAGGGGACGCGGGCACACCCTGAGCCCCCCCTGTCCCCGTCCCCTCCCCGCCCCGTCACCGCCTGTCCCCACAGGCCGGGCTGGTGTCCCCGGAGACGCCGGAGCAGCTGCTGATCGCGCTGGAGCCCGAGGCCGCCTCCATTTACTGCCGGAAGCTGCGGCTGCACCAACTGATCGAGCTGAGCTGCCGCCCCCCGGCCAACGGGGCCCAGGGCCCCCACCCCATCGACTCCAGCTTCCGGCAGGGTGAGGGGAATTCCCAGGGGATGGGGAATTCCCAGGGGATGGGGTCAGGGCAGGGCTGGGGGGGGCAGGGCTGGAGGAGCAGGGAATGGGGTCTGGAGGGTCCATCAGCTGCCATGGCTGGGGAAATCCCCGGAGACCCCATTCCCAGAGATCTCCCTGTCCCCAGAGACTTCCCATTCCCAAAGACTCCATTCCCAAAGACCTCCTGTCCCCAGACCACCCCACCTCCTTCCCAGAGACCTCTCATTCCCAGAGACTCCATTCCCAGAGACCCCATTCCCAGAGACCTTCCCATTCCCAGAGACTTTCCATCCTCACATCCCCATTCCCAGAGACCCCTCATTCCCAGAGCCCCCCCATTTCCGGAGAGCTGCCATTCCCAGAGACTCCCCATTCCCAAGGACCCCATTCCCAGAGACCCCCATTCCCAGACCTCCAACTCCCAGAGATCCCCTCCATTCCCAAAGACCCCATTCCCAGACCCCTCATTCCCAGAGACACCCCCATTCCCAAGGACCCCATTCCCAGAAATCCCATTCCTAGAGACCCCCATTCCTTGAGACCCTTCATTCCCAGAGACACCCCCATTCCCAGACCCCATTCCCAGAGACCCCCATTCCCAGACCCCCAACTCCCAGAGATCCCCCTCATTCCCAGAGACCCCATTCCCCGAGACCCCTCATTCCCAGAGACCCCATTCCCCCCTCCCCAAATCCAGGGCATTGTTTTCCTGCTTTTCCACAAACCTCCGAGCTCCGTCCCCCTCCTGCCCCCTTGGCCACCACCCCATGTCCCTGGGCCACCTCCAGGGACTGTCCCCCCCGGATGGGACCTGGACTTTACTGGGACAGCCCCAGTTTGCCCAGCTGGGACCCAGCCCCAGATGCCCTGGTGGTGATCCCAAATCGGGGTCCCATGGGATTTATGGGGCTGCTGGAGCTGATCCAGGCACCAAAAATATCCCGGGACAACCCCACCTTTCCCAACCCACCCCGGCTCTTCCCGGCGGCTTTGATGTCCCTGGGATGGGGGGAGCAGAGGAAACCCCACCCGGGCTGTGGGTGCAGGGAGATCCCGTGGGATCCGATGGAAATGAGGGGATCCCATAGAAATGGGGGGGATACCATGGAATTGGAGTGGATCCCATGGAAAGGGGGTGGATCCCATGGAAATGAGCGGGATACCATGGAAATGAGGGGGATACCATGGAAAGGGGGGAGATGCCAAGGAAATGAGGGTGGATCCCATGGAAATGGGGGTGGATCCCATGGAAATGGGGCTGGATCCCATGGAAATGGGGGTGGATCCCATGGAAATGGCGAGGATCCCATGCAAATGGCGAGGATCCCATGGAAATTGGGAGGATCCGATAGAAATGGGGAGGATCCCATGGAAATGGGGGTGGATCCTATGGAAATGGAGTGGATCCCATGGAAATGAGGGTGGATCCTGTGGAAATTGAGTGGATCCCATGGAAATGGGGGTGGATCCCATGGAAATGGGGAGGATCCCATGGAAATGGGGGTGAATCCCATGGAAATGGGGGGATCCCATGGAAATGGGGCTGGATCCCATGGAAATGGGGAGGGTTCCATGGAAATGGGGGTGGATCCCATGGAAATGGGGGTGGATCCCATGGAAATCAGGATGTTCCCATGGAACTGGGGGTGGATCCCACGGAAATGGAGAGGATCCCATGGAACTGGGGAGGATCCTGACCCCGCTGCTGACCCCCGGCTCTGTCCCCCAGCCCGGGAGCAGCTCCGGCGATCCCGGCACAGCCGCACCTTCCTGGTGGAGTCGGGAGTGGGCGAGCTCTGGTCGGAGATGCAGGCAGGTACGAGGTGGGGGGGTGGGGGGGACACGGGTGGGGGGGTCCCTGCTGGAGATTCCCAGATCCTGGGGTCCCCCAGGATATCCCCAGATCCTGGGGTCCCCCAGGATATCCCCAGATCCCGGGGTCCCCCAGGATGTCCCCTTCGTGGCAGAGCCACCCCCAGTGTGCTCCTGCCATGGGGGTGACACGAGTGGGGTCTGTCCCTTGACCCCACAGAAGGGGCGGGGCGTCCCCTGCTGCCATCCCATCCCATCCCATCCCATCCCATCCCATCCCATCCCATCCCATCCCATCCCATCCCATCCCATCCCATCCCTTCGTGTCTCCGCCCCTCCCAATTCCCAGTATTTTGGTTAAAAATCCGTTTTCCCTGCTGGAAAGCACAGCCCGGTGTCCCCGCGGGTGGGCGTCGCGGGGGGGTCACGCTCAGGACGGCCACCGTGTCGCTGTCCCCACCCCGCAGGTGACAGGTACATGGTGGCCGACTGCGGCGGGGGGACGGTGGATCTGACCGTGCACCAGATCGAGAAGCCGCAGGGGACGCTGAAGGAGCTCTACAAAGCCTCGGGTGGGATGAGGGTCCTGATCCGTCCTTCTTTCTCCCACTCTGGGATCCTCCCGGGACCCCAAACCCGGGCTGGCACACCAAACCCGGGTTGGGACCCCAAATCCGAGATGGGACCCCAAACCCGAGCTCGGATCTCCAAACCCAGTCTGGGACCCCAAACCCGGGTTGGGACTCCAAACCCGAAATGGGACCCCAAATCCGAGATGGGACGCCAAACCCGAGCTCGGATCCCCAAACCCAGGCTGGGACCTCAAACCCGAGATGGGACCCCAAATCCAGGCTGGGACCCTCAAACCTGAGATGGGACCCCAAACCCAGGCTGGGACCCCAAATTTGGGATAGGACCCCAAACCCGGGGTGGAAACCCCAAAGCCAGGCTGGCACCCTAAACCTGGGCTGGGACTCCAAACCTGGGTTGGAACCCTAAATCCCAGCTGTGACCCCAAAACCCAGGCTGGAACCCCCAAACCCAGTTTGAGACCTCAAATCCAGGCTGATACCCCAAACCCAGGCTGATACCCCAAACCTGAGCTGAGACCCCCAAACTCGAGCTCGGACCCCCAAATACGGGCTGGGACCCCAAACCCGCGCTGGGACCCCAAACCCGCGCTGGGAACCCCCCGCCCCACAAAAGGGTCGTGGGTGAGGCAGTGGCTCCACCTGGTGGCAGCGGGGGGAAGTGCAGGAGAATCGAGGGGACAGAGGGGACAGAGGGGACAGAGAGGACAGAGGGGACAGAGGGACAGGGGGAAGGGGGGATGGATTTGGGGGAAAAGGGGGGACAGGGGTGGTTTAGGGGACCAGGTGGGGCAGGCAGGATGGGGATGGTGGGTGAGGGGCTGGAGTGGAGGGGTCAGAAGTGTGTGGGACATGGGGGCAGAGATGCCACAAGGACGTTGGGACGGGGCACACGGGGACACGGTGGTAGAGGTGCCACGGGGATGTGTGGGGACCTGAGGGTATGGGGAGGTGGGGGACATGGGGACGTGGGGACACGGAGATGGGGGCGTCACAGGGAGATGGGGTTGGGGGACATGAGGGACATGGGGGAGACAAGGACACGGGGATGGAGGATGTGGGGACACGGGAATGTGGGGGACGGGGGGATATGGTGTTGGGGGGACATGGGGATATGGAGGACATGGGGACATGGAGGACATGGGGGACATGGAGGACATGGGGGACATGAGGGATATGGAGGATATGGGGGACATGAGGGATATGGAGGACATGGGGACATGGAGGACATGGGGGGATATGGGGGATATGAAGGCTATGGGGCATATGGAGACATGGAGGACATGGGGGATGTGGAGGACATGGGGGTTATGGGGACATGGAGACATGAAGGATATGGAGGACATTGGGGATATTGGGGACGTGGTGATGGGGGACATGAGGTCATCAGGATGGGGGACATGGGGACATGGGGGACATGGGGGTGTGGGTGCCACAGGGACATGGGGATGGCGGATATGGGGACCACAGGACATGCTGATGGGGGACATAGGGACATGCTGGACATAGGGACATGGAGATGTGGCAGAAGGCGGTGATGGCTGACATGGCTGCCATGGGGACATGGCTATCACCTCCTGACCCCACCCTCGTCCCCTCAGGAGGTCCCTACGGGGCCGTGGGCGTGGACCTGGCCTTCGAGAAGCTTCTGTGCCACATCTTCGGGGACGACTTCATCGCCACCTTCAAGGCCAAGCGTCCGGCGGCCTGGGTGGACCTGACCATCGCCTTCGAGGCGCGGAAGCGCGCGGCCGCCCCGAGCCGCTCCAGCCCCCTCAACATCTCCCTGCCCTTCTCCTTCATCGACTTCTACCGCAAACACCGCGGCCACAACGTCGAGACCGCGCTCCGCAAGAGCAAGTGAGGGGTGACGCGGGTTGGGGACATCCCGGGAGCGCGGGGACACCGAGTGAGGGACGCCGGGGTGGGAGAAGGGGGGGAAAGGTGGGGTAGGGGTGGTGGGGTGGGAGGGGAGAGGACAGGGAAGGAGCAGGCGGGGGTTCCTGGTCACACCCATGTCCCCTGTTTGTCCCCAGCGTCAACCTGGTGAAGTGGTCGTCCCAAGGGATGCTGCGGATGTCCCCCGAGGCCATGAACGAGCTGTTCCAGCCGACCATCACCCACATCATCCAGCACATCGGTGGGACACGCCCAGCCATGGGGAACCCCCGTCCCTGTCCCACCCCCCTGTCCCACCCCTGAGACCTTCCCCAGTAGTGGGAGCCCCCTCCTGTTCCTGGGATCATTCCCATCCCTGGGACAGCCCCTCACCCATTCCAGGGAGCCCCTTCATCCCTGGAATCCTCCCTGTCCCTGGGACCACCCCTGTTCCTATGAGCCCCCCATCCTTGGGACCATCCCATGCCCGAGAGATCCTCCATCCCTGGGACAATCCCACACCCTGGGACCCCCTGTGGCCCTGGGACCTTCTTGTGCCTGGGACCTCCCTCCATCCCTGGGACTTTCCCTGTCCCTGGAACTCACCTTGTCCCTGGGAACCTTTTATCCCTGGAATCCCCATTGTCCCTGGAACCCTCCCTGTCCCTGGAACCCCGTCCATCCCTGGAACCACCTCCATCCCTGGAACCCACCTTGTCCCTGGGATCCCCCATTCCGGGAACCGTCCTTGGCATTGAAATCCCCCTTGTCCCTGGGAACCTTTTACCCCTGGAATCCCATTGCCCCTAGGACCACCCCTGTCCCTAGAACCTCCTCCATTCCTGGAACCCTCTTTTTCCCCGGGACCACCCCTGTCCATGGAACCCACCTTGTCCCTGGGATCCCCCATTCCTGGAACTGTCCTTGGCATTGGAATCCCCCTTGTCCCTGGGATCACTCCCCTGGGACCTTCCCTGGTAGTGGGAGCCCCCCCGTTCCTGGGATCATTCCCATCCCTGGGACAGCCCCCCACCCATTCCAGGGAGCCCCTTCATCCCTGGAATTCTCCCTGTCCCTGGGGCCACCCCTGTCCCTATGAGCCCCCCATCCTTGGGACCATCCCATGCCCAAGAGATCCTCCATCCCTGGGACAATCCCACACCCTGGGACCCCCTGTGGCCCTGGGACCTTCTTGTGCCTGGGACCTCCCTCCATCCCTGGGACTTTCCCTGTCCCTTGAACCCACCTTGTCCCTGGGAACCTTTTATCCCTGGAAGCCCCATTGTCCCTGGAACCCTCCCTGTCCCTGGAACCCTTCCTGTCCCTGGAACCCCCTCCATCCCTGGAACCCTCCTTGTCCCTGGGATCCCCCATTCCTGGAACTGTCCTCGTCATTGGAATCCCCCTTGTCCCTGGGAACCTTTTATCCCCAGAACCCACCTTGAACCTGG
This sequence comes from Phylloscopus collybita, assembly GCA_027886175.1. Classification (NCBI taxonomy): domain Eukaryota; kingdom Metazoa; phylum Chordata; class Aves; order Passeriformes; family Phylloscopidae; genus Phylloscopus; species Phylloscopus collybita. The sequence goes on from JAJNNQ010000228.1 coordinate 131,336, forward strand.
GAACCTTTTATCCCTGGAATCCCATTGTCCCTGGAACCCTTCCTGTCCCTGGAACCACCTCCATCTCTGGAACCCACCTTGCCCCTGGGATCCTCCATTCCTGGAACCGTCTTTGTCATTAGAACCCCCCTTGTCCCTGGGAATATTTTATCCCTGGAACCCCATTGTCCCTGGAATCTTCCTGTCCCTGAAACCCCTCTTGTCCCTGGGACCCTCCCTGTCCCTGGAACCCCTCTTGTCCCTGGGACCCTCCCTGTCCCTGAGGCCCCACTCCACCCCTGGCACTGCCCCCATTCCCGGACTCCCCTCATCCTTGACACCCCAAATCCCCCCCCATCCCTTCTCCACACCCCTCCTTCCACCAGCCCAATCCCAAACCTCCCCCTTCTCACCCCTCCCTCCCTCCAGACACCCTCCTGAAGAAACCCGAGGTCCAAGGCGTCAAGTTCCTGTTCCTGGTGGGCGGCTTCGCCGAGTCGGCCATGCTGCAGCAGGCCGTGCAGGCCGCCTTCGGCCACCGCTGCCGGGTCATCGTCCCGCAGGACGTGGGGCTGACCATCCTCAAAGGGGCCGTGCTCTTCGGCCTGGACCCCGGCGTGGTGCGGGTGCGCCGCTCCCCGCTCACCTACGGCGTCGGCGTCCTCAACAAGTTCGTGGAGGGCAAGCACCCGCGGGAGAAGCTGCTGGTCAAGGAGGGCAAGAACTGGTGCACCGACATCTTCGAGAAGTTCGTCACCGTGGACCAGTCGGTGGCTTTGGGAGAGGTGGTCCAACGGAGCTACTGCCCGGCCCGGCCCGGCCAGCGCAGGACCATCATCAACATCTACTGCTGCGACAGGGACGACGTGGTGTACATCACCGACCCCGGCGTCAGGAAGTGCGGCACCATCAGCCTGGAGCTGGGCGAGGCGGGCGAGGCGGGCCCGGCGCGGGGCCGGCGCGAGATCCGCGCCAGCATGCAGTTCGGGGACACCGAGATCAAGGTGACGGCGCTGGACACGCGCACGGCGCGCAGCGTCAGGGCCACCATCGACTTCCTGTCCAACTGAGAACACCCAGGACATGCCACTATTGATTTCCTGTCCAACTGAGGCCACCACTGACTTCCTGTCAAACTGAGGGGCCTCTGGGATGTGCCACCATCAACTTCCTGTCCAATTGAGGACACCCAGGATGGGCCACCATTGACTTCCTGTCCAACTGAGGACACCCAGGACGTGCCACCATCAACTTGCTGTCCAACTGAGGCCACCACTGACTTCCTGTCCAACTGAGGGGGCACCAGGATGGGCCACCATTGACTGCCTGTCCAAGTCACACCACCCAGGATGGGCCACCATCCACTTCCTGTCCAACTGAGGTGGCACCAGGATGGGCCACCATCAACTTTCTGTCCAACTGAGGCCACCATCGACTTCCTGTCCAACTGAGGGGGCACCAGGATGTGCCACCATTGACTGCCTGTCCAACTGAGGGGCCTCTGGGATGTGTCACCATCGACTTCTTGTCCAACTGAGGCCACCATCGACTTCCTGTCCAAGTGACACCACCCAGGATGTGCCACCATCAACTTCCTGTCCAACTGAGGCCACCACTGACTTCCTGTCCAACTGAGGGGGCACCAGGATGGGTCACCATTGACTTCCTGTCCAAGTGACACCACCCAGGACATGCCACCATTGATTTCCTGTCCAACTAAGGCCACCATCGACTTCCTGTCCAACTGAGGGGGCACCAGGATGGGTCACCATTGACTTCCTGTCCAAGTGACACCACCCAGGATGTGCCACCATCGACTTCCTGTCCAACTGAGGCCACCATCCACTTCCTGTCCAACTGAGGGGCCCTAGAACATGTCACCATTGACTTCCTGTCTAAGTGACACCACCCAGGACATGCCACCATCGACTTGCTGTCCAACTGAGGCCACCCAGGACATGCCACCATTGATTTCCTGTCCAACTGAGGACACCCAGGATGGGCCACCATTGACTTGCTGTCCAACTGAGGCCACCATTGACTTCCTGTCCAACTGAGGGGGCACCGGGATGGGCCACCATTGACTGCCTGTCCAAGTCACACCACCCAGGATGGGCCACCATCCACTTCCTGTCCAACTGAGGTGGCACCAGGATGGGCCACCATCAACTTTCTGTCCAACTGAGGCCACCATCGACTTCCTGTCCAACTGAGGCCACCATCAACTTCCTATCCAACTGAGGGGGCACCAGGATGGGTCACCATTGACTTCCTGTCCAAGTGACACCACCCAGGATGTGCCACCATCCACTTCCTGTCCAACTGAGGCCACCCAGGACGTGCCACCATTGACATCCTGTCCAACTGAGGGGGCACCAGGATGGGCCACCATTGACTTCTTGTCCAACTGAGGCCACCATCGACTTCTTGTCCAACTGAGGCCACCATCGACTTCCTGTCCAACTAAAGGGGCACAGGGATGGGCCACCATCGACTTGCTGTCCAAGTGACACCACCCAGGATGTGCCACCATCCACTTCCTGTCCAACTGAGGCCACCCAGGACATGCCACTATTGATTTCCTGTCCAACTGAGACCACCATTGACTTCCTGTCCAATTGAGGGGCCTCTGGGATGTGCCACCATCAACTTCCTGTTTGAGTGAGACTACCCAGGACGTGCCACCATCAATTTCTTGTCCAGCTGAGACCTTCCTGGAAATGCCACCATTGACCTCCTGTCCAAGTGAGACCTTCCTGGAGATGCCACCACTGACTTCCTGTCCAACTGAGACCACGCAGGACCTGCCACCATCCACCTCCTGTCCCACTGAGACCTTCCTGGAGATGCCACCATGGATTTCCAGCCCAGCTGAGACCTCCTGTCCAACTGAGACCTTCCTGGAGATGCCACCATCAACTTCCTGTCCAACTGAAGGGCTCCTGGGACATGCCACCATCGACTTCCTGTCCAACTGAGACCTTCCTGGAGATGCCACCATGGATTTCCAGCCCAGCTGAGACCCCCTGCCATTGTGGCGACCACCCCAGGACCCGGCACCATCAATTCCCTCCCAGACTGAGCCCCCCACCCCTCATCCTGGGCACCCCAATCCCTGCCCCCCACCCTCTCCCAGCCCCCCCCCTTTAACTGGAATTTGCCCCCTGACCCCTCCTCGCCCCCCGTCGGGGTTGTCCACCTGGGAATGTCCCCTGTCCCTCTTCGTGGAGGAGGATCTGGGCCACCAAATCCCGTTCCTGGTGGGATTTCCCTCCTTCCCGAGGTGGGATTTTGGACTTTAACCCCCAAACCCCATTCCTGGTGGGATTTCCCTCCTTCCCGAGGTGGGATTTGGGATTTGAACCCCCAAACCCCGTTCCCGGTGGGATTTCCCTCCTTCCCGAGGTGGGATTTGGGACTCGAACCCCCAAACCTCGTTCCCGGTGGGATTTCCCTCCTTCCCGAGGTGGGATTTGGGATTTGAACCCCCAAACCCCGTTCCTGGTGGGATTTCCCTCCTTCCCGAGGTGGGATTTTGGACTTTAACCCCCAAACCCCGTTCCTGGTGGGATTTCCCTCCTTCCCGAGGTGGGATTTGGGATTTGAACCCCGAAACCCCGTTCCCGGTGGGATTTCCCTCCTTCCCGAGGTGGGATTTTGGACTTTAACCCCCAAACCTCGTTCCCGGTGGGATTTCCCTCCTTCCCGAGGTGGGATTTGGGACTCGAACCCACTGGCAGCAGGCATGTAAGATATCTTTGTATTTATATATATATATATATATATATGTAGGCACATAAAACCTCCTGAAACAGCTGCTGGTCCTTGTACCACGAGGGGGAAAAAAATAAACAGAAAGCAAAAAAAAAAAAAAGGGAAAAGAGGGGGAAAAAAAAATCTGAGAAAAACAGAAAAAAAACCAAAACACACACACAAAAAAAAAAAAAAAAAAAAAAAAAAAGTGGGAAAAAACAGGAAAAAAATATCTGAGAAAAAGAGGGAAAAAAAAACCCAACCAAACAAACCCCCCCCCAAAAAAAAAAGGGAAAAGAGGGGGGAAAAATAAACAGGAAAAAAAAATCTGAGAAAAACAGAAAAAAAACCAAAACACAAAACAAACAAACAAACAAAAGTGGGAAAAGAAAACAGGAAAAAAAAAAAAAAAACAGAAAAAAAATCTGAGAAAAACAGGAAAAAAAACCTCCTCAACCAAACAAACCCAAAAAAAAAAAAGGGAAAAGAGGGGGAAAAAAAAACAGGAAAAAAGAATCTGAGGAAAAAAAAAAAAAAAAAACCACAAAACCAAAGAAACGGGAAAAGAGGGGGGGGGAAAAAACAGGAAAAAAATATCTGAGAAAAACAGGAAAAAAAAAACCCCAAACAAACAAACAAAACCCAAAAAAATGGGAAAAGAGGGGGGAAAAAACCAGGAAAAAAAAATCTGAGAAAAACAGGAAAAAAAAAAATAAACCAAACAACAAAAACAAAAACAAAACAAAACCACAAAAACAAAACAAAACAAAACAAAGAGAAACGGGAAAAGAGGGGGGAAAAAAAAACCAGGAAAAAAATAATGTGAGAAAACCAGAAAAAAAAACCCAAAAAAACCCAAAAAACCCCCCAAAACCCCAAAAAAACCCCAAAAAACCCCCAAAAAACCGCAACCCCCCCCCCCAAAAAAAAACACAAAAAAAAACCCAAAACCCCCCCCAAAAAAGAGGCGCTGGCAGCAACACAAGGACACGGCTTGGGGCGGAGCGGGGAGGGGACGTGACCCCAACCCCAACCCTACAACGGGGGCGGGGACCCCACTTGGGGCCAAATTCCTCCCCCACCCCAAAAAAACCCGGGAAAACTCCCACCCCAAAGAGGCACAAATCCCCCAAAACCCGCGCGGGGCGTGAGGGCGAAGCGGCGACAAGCGGGGGGCGAGGATGGGTCCCTCTGCCCGCTTTTAGGGTGGGGAGGGGACCCATCCTATAAATTTGTAGGTTTTGGGGTTTCTTCATCGCCCCCATCCCAGCTCGGGGTGGGGGGACCCATCCTATAACTTTGTAGGTTTTGGGGTTTCATCCTCCCTCCGCCCGCTTTTAGGGTGGGGAGGGGACCCATCCTATAACTTTGTAGGTTTTGGGGTTTCTTCATCCCCCCTATCCCAGCTCGGGGTGGGGTTTGGGGTCAGTCGAAGCCGGGCCAGTCGCTCTGCTCCGAGTCGTACTCCAGCTCGGCCGCCAGGCACCGCACGCCGTCCAGGAGCATCGGCGTCCCGTGGTGACGGTCTGGGGACAGCGGGGACGGGGGGGACACGAGGCTCAGGGACAGCTCTGTGTCACTTTTTGGGGGGCGGGGTTTGGGGGCGGGGTTTAGGATTGAGGGGGTTTTAGGATCGTGGGGGTTTTAGGATCACGGGGGTTTTAGGCTCGAGGGGGTTTCAGGCTCGAGGGATTTTTAGGATCGAGGGATTTTTAGGATCATGGGGGTTTAAGGATCATGGGGGTTTTAGGATCGAGGGATTTTTAGGCTCTAGGGGGTTTTAGGCTTACGGGGGTTTTAGGATCGTGGGGGTTTTAGTCCAGAGGGGGTTTTAGTCCAGAGGGGGTTTTAGGCTGAGGCAGTTTTAGGATCACAGGGGTTTTAGGATTGAGGGAGTTTTAGGATCGAGGGGGTTTTAGGATGGCGGGGGTTTTAGGCTCGAGGGGGTTTTAGGATTGAGGGGGTTTTAGGATGGCAGGGGTTTTAGGATCGTGGGGGTTTTAGGCTGAGGGGGTTTTAGTCTTGAAGGGGTTTTAGGATCGAGGGGGTTTTAGGATCAAGGGATTTTTAGGCTCGAGGGGGTTTTAGGCTTACAAGGGTTTTAAGATCGTGGGGGTTTTAGGATCGCGGGGGTTTTAGGATCGAGGTGGTTTTAGGATGGCGGGGGTTTGTCCGGGTGGGGGATGTGTTTGTCCCTTTTGTCCTCGTGTCACCGCCATGGTGGCTGCCCCAGCTCTCTGTCCCTTTTTAGGGGGTTTGGGGGGGTGGTTTTAGGATCAAGGGGGTTTTAGGCTCGAGGCGGTTTTAGTCCAGAGGGGGTTTTAGGATCGCGGGGGTTTTAGAATCGAGGGGGTTTTAGGATTGAGGACCTTTTAGGCTTGAGGAGGTTTTAGGCTCGAGGGGGTTTTAAGATCGTGGGGGCTTTAGGCTGAGGGGGTTTTTGTCTCGAGGGGGTTTTAGGATCGAGGGGGTTTTAGTCCAGAGGGGGTTTAAGGCTTGAGGGGGTTTTAGGATGGCGGGGGGTTTAGGATCATGGGGGTTTGTCTGGGTGGGGGATGTGTTTGTCCCTTTTGTCCTCGTGTCACCGCCGTGGTGGCTGCCCCAGGGGTGGTGACAACCTCAGGGGGCACAGCGGGGCTGGGATATGGGGGGGGGGGGAACACAGGGAGAAAGGGGGTGTTGGGGTTTATAGGGAGGGTGCCAGGGACAGGGGACATCCCAGGGACAGGGGACATCCCAAGGACAGGGGACATCCCAAGGACAGGGGACATCCCAGGGACCAAAGGCTTCCAGGGACAGGGGGGACACAGCCAGGGGCAGGGGTCACTGGAGACTTTGGGGTCATTGGGGTCACCCCTCACCCCCTCCCTCCACCCCTTCCCAGGGCTCTCCTCATCCCCCCGGGGCTGGGGCATTTTTGGGGATGAAATCCCCCATTTTGGGCAATTCCTCAGCACTGGGAGATGGTGCCACACCCGAACTGGGGACAACTGGGCAGAGCGGTGGGTGGGGTGGGACAGGGAAGGACCCCAAAACCCCCCCAAGAGCCCCTTACCCATGACCCGGGCCTGGATGGTGACCCTGACGTGGTCGGGGCCGTGTCCGGCCAGGAGCAGCTCCTCCCTCAGCACGCCCTCCTTGCTGGCCGTGTACTCGCAGCGCACGCTGTGCCCTGGACGGGGGGGACGGGGAGAAGCTGCCCGAGCGCTGCTGGTGCCGGCCCGAGCCCTCTGAGCCCTGCCCGAGCCCTCCGAGCCCTCTGAGCCCTCCGAGCCCTGCCCGTGCCCTGCCCGTGCCCTGCCCGAGCCCTCCGAGCCCTGCCCGTGCCCTGCCCGAGCCCTCCGAGCCCTGCCCGTGCCCTGCCCGTGCCCTGCCCGAGCCCTCCGAGCCCTGCCCGTGCCCTGCCCGAGCCCTCCGAGCCCTGCCCGTGCCCTGCCCGAGCCCTGCCTGAGCCCTCTGAGCCCTGCCCGTGCCCTGCCCGAGCCCTCCGAGCCCTGCCCGAGCCCTGCCCGAGCCCTGCCTGAGCCCTCCGAGCCCTGCCCGAGCCCTGCCCGAGCCCTCCGAGCCCTGCCCGAGCCCTGCCCGAGCCCTCCGAGCCCTCTGAGCCCTGCCCGAGCCCTGCCCGTGCCCTGCCCGAGCCCTCCGAGCCCTGCCCGAGCCCTGCCCGAGCCCTCCGAGCCCTCTGAGCCCTGCCCGAGCCCTGCCCGAGCCCCCCGAGCCCTGCCCGAGCCCTGCCCGAGCCCTGCCCGAGCCCTGCCTGAGCCCTCCGAGCCCTGCCCGAGCCCTCCGAGCCCTGCCCGAGCCCTCCGAGCCCTCCGAGCCCTGCCTGAGCCCTCCGAGCCCTCCGAGCCCTGCCTGAGCCCTCCGAGCCCTCTGAGCCCTGCCTGAGCCCTGCCTGAGCCCTCCGAGCCCTCCGAGCCCTGCCTGAGCCCTCCGAGCCCTCTGAGCCCTGCCTGAGCCCTCCGAGCCCTCTGAGCCCTCCGAGCCCTCCGAGCCCTCTGAGCCCTCCGAGCCCTCCGAGCCCTGCTTGAACCCTTCTCATCCTGCTTGAACCCTTCTCACCCTGCCTGAGCCCTCCTGAGCCCTCCTGAGCCCTGCCCGAGCCCTGCCCGAGCCCTCCTGAGCCCTCTGAGCCCTGCTTGTACCCTTCTCACCCTGAGCCCTCCTGAGCCCTCCGAGCCCTGCCCGAGCCCTCCTCACCCTGCCTGCACCTGCTTGAACCCTCCTCACCCTGCCCAAGCAAGCCCTCCTCATCCTGCTTGAACCCTTCTCATCCTGCCTGAGCCTTCCTGAGCCCTCCGAGCCCTGCCTGCACCTTCCTGAACCATCCCTGAAATTTCCCTGCCCTCCTGCACCTTCCCTGTCCTTCCTGAGCCCTCCTCACCCTGCCTGCACCTTCCTGAACCATCCCTGAAATTTCCCTGCCCTCCTGCACCTTCCCTGCCCTGCCTGCACCCTCCCCACCCTGCCTGAGCCCTTCTCACCCTGCCTGCACCTCTTCCTACACCATCCCTGAAAATTCCCTGTCCTGCCTGCACCCTCCTCACCCTTCCTGCACCTGCCTGCACCTTCCCTGTCCTCCTGCACCTTCTGAACCATCCCTGAACCTTCCCTGCCCTCCCTCAACCCTCCCTGCTCTGCCTGCACCTTCCTGAACTCTCCCCATCCCGCCTGAGCCCTCCCTGCCCTGCCTGCACCTTCCCTACCCTTCCCCCGCCATTCCTGGTCCCTCCCTGCCCTCCCCGGACCCTTCCCATCCCTCCCCCGCTGCTGGAATGTTCCCTCCCTGTCCCCTCCCTGCCCTGCAGCTCGCGGGGGTTCCCCAGGGCTCCTTTCCCCCAGAGAGGTCCTGATCCCGGCTCCAATCCCTGATCCCAGCTCCAATCCCAGATCCCGGCTCCAATCCTGATCCCGGCTCCAATCCCTGATCCCGGCTCCAATCCCTGATCCCAGCTCCAATCCCAGATCCCGGCTCCAATCCTGATCCCGGCTCCAATCCCAGATCCCGGCTCCAATCCTGATCCCGGCTCCAATCCTGATCCCGGCTCCAATCCCAGATCCCAGCTCCAATCCCGATCCCGGCTCCAATCCCGATCCCGGCTCCAATCCCAGATCCCGGCTCCAATCCCGATCCCGGCTCCAATCCCGATCCCGGCTCCAATCCCAGATCCCGGCTCCAATCCTGATCCCGGCTCCAATCCTGATCCCGGCTCCAATCCCAGATCCCGGCTCCAATCCTGATCCCGGCTCCAATCCCGATCCCGGCTCCAATCCCAGATCCCGGCTCCAATCCCGATCCCGGCTCCAATCCCTGATCCTGGCTCAAATCCCTGATCCCGGCTCCAATCCCGATCCCAGCTCCAATCCCTGATCCCGGCTCCAATCCCAATCCCGGCTCCAATACCGATCCCAGCTCCAATCCCAGCTCCAATCCCAATCCCCAATCCCCAATCCCAATCCCAGCTCCAATCCCAATCCCGGCTCCAATCCCAATCCCGGCTCCAATCCCAATCCCGGCTGCAATCCCAAATCCCGGCTGCAATCCCAAATCCCGGCTCCAATCCCAAATCCCAGCTCCAATCCCGATCCCGGCTCCAATCCCTGATCCCGGCTCCAATCCCTGATCCCATCTCCAATCCCAAATCCCGGCTCCAATCCCAATCCCGGCTCCAATCCCAAATCCCAGCTCCAATCCCAAATCCCGGCTCCAATCCCGATCCCATCTCCAATCCCAATCCTGGCTCCAATCCCGATCCCATCTCCAATTCCAATCCCGATCCCGGCTCCAATCCCGATCCTGGCTCCAATCCCAAATCCCGGCTCCAATCCCGATCCCAGCTCCAATCCCAGCTCCAATCCCAATCCCAAATCCCAGTTCCAATCCCAATCCCATTTCCAATCCCAATCCTGGCTCCAATCCCGATCCCATCTCCAATCCCAAATCCCATCTCCAATCCCAAATCCCATCTCCAATCCCAAATCCCAGCTCCAATCCAGATCCCATCTCCAATCCCAATCCCAGCTCCAATCCCAAATCCCGGCTCCAATCCCGATCCCAGCTCCAATCCCAATCCCGGCTCCAATCACAATCCTGGCTCCAATCCCAGTCCCAATCTTGGTCTCAATCCCGGTCCTGTTCCCAATCCTGGTCCTGATTCCCATCCTGGTCCTGCTCCTGATCCCGACTTCAATTCCAGTCATGATCCCGGCTCCTGGCTCCAATCCCAGTCCCGATCCCGGTCTTGATCCCAGTCCCAACCCCAGCTCCCAGCTCCAATCCCAGTCCCAATCCCGGCTCCAATCCTGGTCTTGATCCCAGTCTTGACCCCAGCCCCAATCCCGGTTTTGCCCCCAGACCCGATCCCGGCCCCAGTCCCAGGTTTACCCCCAGTCCCGATCTCAGTCCCAATCCCAATCCCAATCCCGGCTCTGATCCCGGTCTTGATCTCAGCCCCAATCCCAGCTCTGATCCCAGTCCCGATCCCGGCCCCAATCCTGGCCCCAATCCCAATCCCGATCCTGATCCCAGCCCCAGTTGGGAATCCCCAAACCAACCCTAAAGCTCTTTTGGGATGGAGCCAGCAGCGGGTGGGAGAAGCCCCGTCCCCGCCCTGTCCCTGCTGCCGGGAGGTGACACCGATGGCCCCGAGGGGACAGGGACGTGGGGAACGGCACCAGGGGCTGTGGGACAACAGGGGTGGCACCCGGGTGGCCCCGGTGACCTGCGGTGTCCCCAAGGAGCTGCCACCCCGCCCCGCCCGGGGTGACACCTCTGCTGTCCCCAGGCACGGCCCCGCCCCCAGAGCCCAGGGACGTGGCAGCGCCCAACTGTCCCCAAAGTGGAGGGTGGCACCTCTTGGAGCAAATCCTGTCCCTGTCCCTGTCCTTGTCCTTGTCACTGTTCCTCTGTCCCTGTCCTCGTCCCTGTCCTTGTCCCCTGTCCCTGTCCCTGTCCGTGTCCCTGTCCCCATTCCCTGTCCCTGTCCTTGTCCCCTGTCCCCATTCCCTGTCACTGTCCCTGTCCCCTGTCCCCATTCCCATTCCCTGTCCCCATTCCCTGTCCTTGTCCCTGTCCCCATTCCATGTCCCTGTCCCTGTCCCCTGTCCCCATTCCCTGTCCCCATTCCCATTCCCTGTCCCCATTCCCTGTCCTTGTCCCTGTCCCCATTCCCTGTCCCTGTCCCCATTCCATGTCCCTGTCCCTGTCCCCTGTCCCCATTCCCTGTCCCCATTCCCTGTCCCCAATCCCTGTCCCTGTCCCCATTCCCTGTCCCTGTCCCCTGTCAGGGTCTGGAGCCCCCTCACCCTCAGAGACCCCCCCAGGAAAGGAAAATCCCGACAACAACCAAACAATGGGATTTGGGGACATTGGGGACATTGGGGACATTGGGGACATCGGGCACCCCGACAACAAGGAATTGTCACCTCCCCGAGACACCGAGGGGACACCGGGGGGTGTGGCCTCCCCTCCCCCACCCCACCCACCTTTGGAAAAAAAGGGCCGGATCTGGGATGGGGACATTGGGGACACGGAGGGGACACGGAGGGGACAGGGAGGGGACAGGGAGGGGACACGGTACCTTCGGGCAGGGAGGTGACGCTGGTGACGCGCAGGTTGGGGTTGGGGACAGGGAGGGGACAAAGGTCCCTGCCCAGCGCTGGCACCGGGGGCAGCAGGAAGGTGATCTCATACTTGTGCTGGATCCTCAGGAATCCCACCTGGAAAAACCGGGATGTGGGGTGGGGTGGGGTGGGATGGGGGGGTGACACCATGGCTGGGGGTGGGGACAGCGTGGGGACAGCGCGGGGGACCCGGCTGGGTGGCACCGTGGTGATCCCAGAGGATGGGTGGGGACCGCTGAGGGGCTGATCCCAGAAATCCCAGATCCAAGGGATTCCTTGATCCCAGAAATCCCAGATCCCGCAAATCCCAGATCCCACAAATCCCAGATCCAAGGGATTCTCCAATCCTTTGTGGAATCTGGGATTTGTGGGATCAGGGAATCCCCCTGGATCCGAGATTTGTGAGATCTGGGATTTGTGGGATCTGGGATTTCTGGGATCGGGAAATTTCCGGGATCTGGGATTTGTGGGATCTGAGATTTGTGGGATCAGAGAATCTTCTGAATCCGGGATTTCTTGGATCAAGTAATCCCTTGGATCTGGGATTTATGTGATCTGGGATTTGTGAGATTGGAGAATCCCCTGGATCCGGGATTTGTGGGATCTGGGATTTATATGATCTGGGAATTCCCATGATCTTGGATTTGTGGGATTTGTGGGATCAAGGAATCCCTTGGATCCCGTTTGTTTGGGTTGGTTTTTTTTCTGGTTTTGCCACAAAAAAACCCCCCAAAAACGCAGGAGAAATAGGGAATTTTGGGCTGAAATTCTGGGAATAACCACCCGGGGATCTCCGGGGAGCGGGGAGAGCTTTTCCAGCTGCTCCCGGCAGAGGCCGGAGCTCCTCCTCCCCTGGAATTTCTCCTCCGTCCTTGACAAAAACCAGAGCAGCTCCAGAGCCTCGGGAAAAAAGCCTTTTCGGGAAAGGGAGCGAGCTGGGAACCATCCCTGAGGGAGAATCCCGGGCTCGGATCCAGAGGGTGGAATTCCCAAAATTCCCTTCCGCGGGGTTGGGATCATCGCAAACCGCTGGGAAAAGGATCCAGGGAGAAGCTTCCGGAAGCTAAAGGAGCTCCAGGAGAGCTGGAGAGGGACAAGGGCTGCAGGGACAGGAGACAGGGAATGGCTTCCCACTGGGAAAAGTGACATTGAGCTGGGATTGGGGCAGGAATTCCTGGCTGGGAGGGGCTGGGCTGGATCCATCCATCCATCCATCCATCCATTATTCCATTAATCCACCAATGCATTAATCTATTAACCTATCAATCCATTAATCCATCAATCCATCAATGTATCAATCCATTGATCTATCAATCCATTAATCCATCAATCCATCAATGTATCAATCCATTATTCCATTAATCCATTAATCCATCAATCCATCAATGTTGAGTTCATGCATTAATGCATTGATCTATTAATCCATCAATCCATCAACTCATCAGTCCATTAATCCATCATTCCATTAATCCATCAATCCATCCATGGATCCATCAATCCATCAATCCATTAATCCATTAATCCATTAACCTACCAATCCATCAATTCATCAGTCCATTAATCCATTATTCCATTAATCCATCAACACATCTATCCTTTAATCACTAAATCCATCAACCCATCAATCCATCAGTCCATCAATCCATCCATGGATCCATCCATCAATCCAACAATTCATTAGTCTATCAATCCATTAGCCCATTAATCTATCAATCCACTAATCCATCAATCCATCTATGGATCCATCCCTCAATCCATTATTCCATTAATTCATTAATCTATCAATCCATAAATCCATTAATCCATCAATGCATTATTCCATTAATCTATTAATCTATCAATCCATCAATGTATTAATCCATTAATCCATCAATCCATCAATCCATCCATGGATCCATGGATCAATCCATCAATCCATCAATATTGAGTTCATGCATTAATGCATTAATCCATCAATCCATCAACTCATCAGTCCATTAATCCATCATTCCATTAATTCATCAATCCATAAATCCATCAATCCATTAATCCATCAATCTACCAATCCATTATTCCATTAATTCATCAATCCATTAATCCATCAGTCCATCCATGGATCCATCCATCCATCAATCTACCAATCCATTAATATATTGATCCATCAATCCATTATTCCATTAATCTATCAATCCATCAACTCATTATTCCATTAATCCATTATTCCATTAATCCATCAGTCCATAAATCCATCAACCCATCCATGGATCCATCCATGGACCCATCCATGCATCCATCAATCCCTGAATCCCTCCATCCATCCATGGATCCATCTCTGCATCCATCCACGGCCGGGTTATCCTGGGAAAAGGATCCTTCCCAGCCCCAAACTGCCGGAGTTTGGGATGTTCTGGAAGGTTGGGAACGGGGGGTGAGGTCAGGGATGATGGGAGAGCTGGGAATGTTCCCCTGGAGAAGGGAAAACTCCAGGGAATGCTCCGAGTGCCCCAAGAAGCTCCAGGAGAGGCGGCACAGGGATCCCCAGGGGGGGAAGGGTGACACTGTCCTCCTGTTGTCCCCTCACCTTGACCAGGAAGTGGCCGTCCTTGTCCTGTGTCACCATCACGGCCGAGTCGTGCAGCTGCTCCTGGAAGTGGACGTGGCCGGGGGTCACCGTCCCCTCCTGGGCTTGGGGTTGGTGGTGGCCCCGTGTCCCCTCCTGGGACGGTTGGTGGTGGCCCCGTGTCCTCTCCTGGTGGTGGTGGCCCCCCGGTGTCCCCTCGGAGGAGAAGCGCACCGCTGTCCCCTTCAGCTTGCTGCCTGCAGGTGATGAAGCCACCACCCCGCGGTCACCGGGGGGAGGTGGCCTGGCGTGGTGGCATCAGGAGGGGCTTCCTTGTCACCAACCCTCCCTTTGTGTCCCCCAAGTGTCCCCAAGGTGACCTCAAGAGGGTCCCCAAGTGTTCCCGAGTGTCCCCTTCCTCCTCTTCCTCCTCCTCCTCCTTCCTCCTCATTCCTCCTCCTCCTCCTCCTCCTTCCTCCTCTTCCTCCTCCTCCTTCCTCCTCTTCCTCCTCCTCCTCCTCCTCCTCCTCCTCCATCCTCCTCCTCCTCCTTCCTCCTCCTCCTTCCTCTTCCTCCTCCTCCTTCCTCCTCATTCCTCCTCCTCCTCCTCCTCCATCCTCCTCCTCCTCTTCCTCCTCCTCCTCTTCCTCCCTCCTCCTTCCTCCTTCTCCTCCTTCCTCCTCCTCCTCCTCCTCCCTCCTCCTCCTCCCTCCTCCTCCTCCCTCCTCCTCCCTCCATCCTCCTCCTCCCCCCGCTCCCAGCTGCCAGCACAGATTGTCACAGATTGTCACCGCCGCCAGCACAGATTGTCGCCTCCCTTGTCGCCGCCAGAAGAGAAAAGGCTCTTTGTGCCCGGGAATGCCGGGCCTTAATGAGCCGGGCCTTAATGAGCCGCGGGTTAATGAGCCGCGGGTTAATGAGCCGCGCGGTTTGAGGGCCCCTCCCCGCGCTCCCGGGTCTGGGGACAGCGCGGGGGGGACCTGGACCCTGCCGGGGGACAGCGCGGGGGAGCGCGGAGGGGCTGATCCCAGAAATCCCAGATCCCGCAAAGCCCAGATCCCATAAATCCCAGATCCTATAAATCCCAGATCCCACAAACACCAGATCCTGCAAATCCCAGATCCCAGAAATCCCAGATACAAGGGAATCCCTGATCCTACAAATCCCAGATCCAAGGGATCCCTTGATCCCACAAATCCCAGATCCCACAAACCACAGATCCCATAAATCTCAGATGCAGGGAATTCCCTGCTCCCACAAATCCCAGATCCAGAGGACTCCCAGATCCCAAAATCCAAAATCCAAGGGATTCCCTGATCCCACAACCCACAGATCCCACAAACCCCAGATCCCACGAATCCCAGATCCCACAAACCCCAGATCTTATAAATCCCAGATCCCATAAATCCCAGATCCAAGGGATTCCCACACCCCACAAATCCCAGATGCCATAAATCCCACAAATCCCAGCTCCCAACCCCCGCCGATCCCGGAGGAGCCGGTGTCACCCCCGGTGTCACCCCCGGTGTCACCCCCGGTGTCACCCCCGGTGTTCCCCCGGTGTCCCTTGGGGACAGCGTTTGGGCGCCCCCTGCCGGGCAGGGCCCCTCTGGGGAGAGCGGGGTGGGAGCAGCAGGGGAGCGGGGATTTGTGGGATTTGGGATTTGTGGGATCAGGGAATCCCTTGGATTTTGGATTTTGGGATCTGGGATTTGTGGGAGCTGGGATTTGTGGGATTTGGAATTTGTGGGATCTGGGGTTTGTGGGATCTGGGATTTGTGGGATTTGGGATTTGGGGGATCTGGGGTTTGTGGGATCTGGGATTTTTGGGATCTGGGATTTGTGGGATTTGGAATTTGTGGGATCTGGGGTTTGTGGGATCTGGGGTTTGTGGGATTTGGGATTTTCCCCATCCAGGAAAAAAACAAACCCCAAACCCTCGGATCCGGGGATTGGGGGACTCACCCTTGCCGGCCGTCGCCATCTGTCCCCCAGCGCTGTCACTGTCCCCAGGGTGCTGTCGCTGTCCCCAGGGCGCTGTCACTGACCCCGAGCTCAGCGGCCGGGCGGCATCGTCCGGGAATTCTGCGGGAATGGGACCGGGGTGACACCTCCGTCCCATGGCGGGGACAGCGGCGGTGACACCAGGGTGGTGGCACCGAGGAGGTGACACCGAGGTGGTGGCACCAGGGTGGTGATACCGAGGGGGTGGCACTGAGGTGGTGGCACTGGGGTGGTGACACCGAGGGGGTGGCACCGGGGTGGTGACACCGGGGAGGTGACACCGAGGTGGTGCCACCTCCGTGGTGGCACTGAGGTGGTGGCACCGAAGAGGTGGCCCCGAGGTGGTGGCATCGAGGTGGTCACACCGTGGTGGTGGCACTGAGGTGGTGACACCGAGGTGGTGGCACCAAGGAGGTGACACCGAGGTGGCCGCGATCCTGCCCGGGGGGGAGGAGCCAGCGCAGGGCCCGGGATGGGGAATCCCCCTCATCCCCAAATCCCCGGGAATTCGGGAATTGGCCGCGCGTGCCTCAGTTTCCCCCTTTTTTCTTTCCCCACCCCCACCCCAAAAAAAAAAAAAAAAAAAAAAAATCCGAGGTTTTGGGATTTGTTTGGGGTTTTTTTTTTTCCCAGGAGGATCCCAAAGTCGGAGCTCGGCCCCCCCGGGACGAACGGAGATCCTGGGAATTGGGGATGTGACATTCCCAAAAAAAATTTAAAATTAAAATTAAAATTAAAATTAAAATTAAAAATAAAATTAAAAATTAGAATTAAAATTAAAATTAGAATTAGAATTAAAATTAAAATTAAAATTAGAATTAAAAATTAAAATTAAAAAGTAAAAATAAAAATAAAAATTAAGATTAAAATTAAAATTAAGAATAAGAATAAGAATAAAAATTTAAAATAAATTAAAAATAAAAATAAAAATAAAAATTAATAATTAAAATTAAAAATAAAAATTAAAACTAAAATTAAAATCGAAATTAAAATTTAAAACTAAAATTAAAATTAAAATTAAAATTTAAAATAAAAATAAAGTAAAAATAAAAATAAAAATAAAATAAAAATAAAAATAAAATAAAAATAAAAATAAAAATAAAAATAAAAATAAAATAAAAATAAAAAAATAAAAATTAAAATTAAATATAAATAAAATTAAAAATAGAAATAAAAATTAAAATAAAAATTAAAAATCCTGGATGGAATTGGAGGCCCAAACCTCCTCCTCCTCCTGCTCCTCGCTGGGACGGCCCCGACCGGGAACGCCGCCAGGAATTGGGAAGTGGAGACCCCAAAACGCCACGAAATTCAGGGGGAAAAAAACCCAAAAAATCCCAGAATTTTTTGGGAAAAAAAACACCCAAATCCCCAAATTTTGGGGGAAAAAAAAAAACCAAATCCCCAATATTTTGGGGAAAAAAAAAGAAACAAAATCCCAAAATTTTGGGGAGGAAAAAAACCTCGAAAAATCCCAAAATTTTGGGGGGAAAAAAACCACCCAAATTCCAAAATTTTGGGGGGGAAAAAAACACCCCAAAAATCCCAAATTTCTGGGAAAAAAAAATCCCCAAGTTTTTGGGGGAAAAAACCCCAAAATTTCAAAATTTTTAGGGAAAAAAAAAACAACCCAAAATCCCAAGTTTTTTGAAAAACAAAAAAAAAAACCAACAAAAAAAAAACCAAATCTCAAATTATTTTGGGGGGAAAATCCCAAAATTTTGGGGAAAAAAAAAACCTAAAAATCCAAAAATTTTGGGAAAAAAAAAAATCCCAAAATTTTTTTTGGGGGGGAAATCGCGACAAAACCAACCCGAACTGGAACGCGGCGGGGGAGAGGAGGGAAAACCCCGGGCTTTGTTTGGGGGGGGAGGGGACAGAGCTGTCCCCAAACCCCAGCGCGGGGGAGGTGACAGCGGGACCCCAGCAGGTGACACCGCCGTGGTGGCGTTTGTCCCCTCCCCCCCTCCCCCACCCCGCCCCCTTCTCCCCTCCGCCATCACCCGCGCCACCCCCCCCGCTCCCTTTGCCACCCCTCCCGGGTGTCCCCGGTGTCCCCGCGGTGTCCCCCGATGTCCCCGATGTCCCCCCCCGATGTCCCCCGGTGTCGCTCACCCCCGGCTCCGCTCCGGCTGCCCGCTTCCCGCTGCGGGGACACGCCCCCTCCGCGCTCCTATTGGTCGTTTCGCCCCCCACCTGGCGCTCCCATTGGCCGGCGCGCACGCCGGTCACGCCTCCCCGCGGGGGCAGCGCTGAAGGGGCGTTGCTAAGGGGCGGGGCGGTTGCTAAGGGGCGGGGTTAAGGGGCGGGGCGGCCAATGAGGGAGGGCGCGGGCGCCGCTGGGCGCCCCCTTGTGGGCGGCGGGTGGAGGGGAGGGGGGCGTTGGCATGGTAACGGCGAGGGGGCGGGGCTAAGGGGCCTTCCCTTTCCCTTTCCCTTTCCCTTTCCCTTTCCCTTTCCCTTTCCCTTTCCCTTTCCCTTTCCCTTTCCCTTTCCCTTTCCCTTTCCCTCTCAGTCCCATTCCATCTCAATTCAATCCCATCCATTTCGTCCCAAAATATCCTAATTTTGTCCCATCCCACCCCATCCCATCCCATCTCATCCCAATCCCATCAGATCCATCTCATCCCCAATTATCTCAGTTCCTTCTCACCCCACCCCATCCCATCCCAATTTTTTCCCATCCCTTTTCAATTCCATCCCATCCCATCCCATCCCATCCCATTCAATTTCCTCCCTTTTTAATTTCTTGCCATCCAGCCATCCCATCTCAGCGGAGCTCCATCCCATCCATCCCATCCCAAACAATCCCAAACCCATCCCAACCCCACCCCAATCCATCCCATCCCAATCCCACCCCAATCCCAATCCCAACCCCAACCCCAACTCCATCCCAATCCCATCCAATCCCAATCCCAATCCCAATTCCATCCCAACCCTAATCCCAATCACAATCCTATCCAATCCCAACACCAAACCCATCCCATCCCATCCCATCCATCTCACCCCAAATCATCCCGATTCCTTCCCATCCCAATCTTATTCCATCCGTCCATCTCATCCTATTTTATCCCAATCTGATCCCATCCCTTCTCATCTCAGCTGAGCTCCGTCCCATCCATCTCATCCCAAACCACCCCAATCCCATCCCACCCCATCCCCATCCCATTTGCTCCCATCCTGTCTTATCCCAGTCCCATCCCATCCATTTCATCCCAGTTCCTTCCCACCCCATCCAATCCCAGCCCATTGCCTTTCCTCCCAATCCCATCTCATCCCAAATCATCTCAGCTCCTTCCCATCTCAATTCTGTTCCATCCCAATCCCAACCCCAATCCCAATTCCATCCCAGTCCCAACCCCAACCCCAATCCCAACCCCAATCTCAATCCCATCCCCCAACCCCAATCCCATCCCCAATCCCCATCCCAATCCCATCTCATCCCAAATCATCCCAGTTCCTTCCCATTCCCAATCCCAACCCCAGCCTCAACCCATCCCAATCCCAGTCCCAATCCCAATCTCCAATCCCCAGTCCCAGTTCCAGTCCCAATCCCATCCCAATCCCAATCCCATCCCCAATGCCCAATCCCATCCCAACCCATCCCCAATCCCATTCCAGCTCCATCCCAACCGCAATCCCATCCCAATCCCAACCTCAATCCCAATCCCAATCCCCAATCCCATCCCAATCTCTATCCCCATCCCAATGCTGATCCCATCCCAATCCCATCCCAACCCCAACCCCACTCTGGCACTGGGACTGTCCCCAGAGCCACCCCCTGGACGTGTCCCCATGGCCAGGGATGTCACCTGGGGGGGGGGGGGGGGGGGGGAGGGGAGGGGACACGGGGGATGTCCCCATGGTGTCCCCATGGCACCCCCACAGTGTCCCCACGGTGTCCCCAAGGCCTTCCCACAATGTCCCCACGGTGTCCCCACTCTGTCATCCCCATGCTGCTGTCCCCACCTCGATGTCCCCTCCTCCCACTCTGATGTCCCCACAGTGTCCCCAAAGCATCCCCACGGTGTCCCCACGGTGTCCCCACAATGTCCCCACAGTGTCTCCACAGTGTCCCCAAGGCACCCACCCAATGTCCCCACAATGTCCCCACTGCTGTCCCCCCAGTGTCCCCCCGGTGTCCCCTCAGTGTTCTCGCCACTGTCCCCACAGTGTCCCAAAAGTGTCCCCACAGCGTCCCCATGGTGTCCCCTCAGTGTCCCCACTGCTGTCCCCACATTGTCCCCCCAGTGTCCCCACAATGTCCCCCTGGTGTCCCCTCAGTGTCCTCACTGCTGTCCCTACAGTGTCCCCAAAGTGTCCCCCCATTGTCCCCAGGTGCCCCCCCAGTGTCCCCAGTGTCCTCACACTGTCTCCACAGTGTCCCCACTGCTGTCCCCTCAGTGTCCTCCACGGTGTCCCCAGGTGTCCCCCCAGTGTCCCCACAGCATCTCCACAGTGTCCCCACGCTGTCCTCACTGCTGTCCCCCCGGTGTCCCCTCAGTGTTCTCGCCACTGTCCCCAAAAGTGTCCCCACAGCGTCCCCATGGTGTCCCCCTGGTGTCCCCTCAGTGTCCTCACCACTGTCCCCACACTGTCCCCACATTGTCCCCCCAGTGTCCCCACTGTGTCCCCAGTGTCCCCTCAGTGTCCTCCCCGCTGTCCCCACAGTGTCCCAAAGTGTCCCCCCATTGTCCCCAGTGTCCCCACGCTGTCCTCACCGCTGTCCCTCAGTGTCTCCACACTGTCCCCCCAGTGTCCCCCCAATGTCCCCTCAGTGTCCCCAAAGTGTCCCCCCAGTCTCCCCGCGCTGTCCCTGCGCTGTCCCCTCAGTGTCCCCTCAGTGTCCCCTCAGTGTCCCCGCGCTGTCCCCTCACCGCCGCTCTCACCCCGCCCAAACTCCAACACTTTTATTCCAACTGGGAGCCACTGGGGGCCACTGGGAGCCACTGGGAGCCACCCGCGCTGTCCCCGCGCTGTCCCCGCGCTGTCCTCGGTGCCACCCGCGGTGTCGCTGTCCCGGTGCCACCCGCGGTGTCGCTGTCGCTGTCGCTGTCACCGGCGCGGGCGCTGCTGCAGCCGCCGGCTGAGGTCGTCGATGCGCAGGTTCTTGAGGAGCAGCAGCTGCTCCAGGCGCCCCACCTTGGCCTGCAGGACCTGAGACGGGACCCCAAATACCGGATCCTAAATCCCGAATCCTGAACCCTAAATCCCAAATTCCAAACCCCAAATCCCAAATCCTCACATCCCAAACCCCAAATTCCGAATCCCAAACCCCAAGTCCCAGATCCCAAATCCCAAATCACAAATCCCAAATCCTGAACCTCAAATCCCACAGCCAACATCCCAAACCCCAAATCCCAAATCCCAATCCCAAAACCCCAAATCCTGACATCCCAAATTCCAAATCCTGACAACCCAAACCCCAAAACCCCAAACCCCAAATCCCAAACCGCAAATCCCAAATCCCAAACAACCAGGCAAAAAACCGGAAAATCCGGAAAAAGTCGGGAAGGGGGGACAGGGAAAAACCGGGAAAAAACTGGGGAAAAAAAACGGGAAAAGCCAGGAAAAAGCGGGAAGAGCCGGGAAAAGAACCGGGAAAAAGTGGGGAAAAAAACCCAGGAAAAATCAGAAAAAGCCGGGAAAAAAAAAAAAAACGGGAAAAAAAAACCTGGGAAAAGCGGGGGAAAACCAGGAAGGGGGGGGGGGGCAGGGAAAACCCGGGAAAGCCGGGGAAAATCGGGAAGAGGGGGAAGAGAAAAGCCGGGAAAAGCTGAGGAAAACCGGGAAAAAGGGAAAAAGTCGGGAAGGGGGGACCGGGAAAATCTGGGAAAAGCCGGGAACAACCAGGGAATAGGTGGGAAGTGGGGGGGAAAAAAAAACCCGGGAAAAACTGGGGAAAAAAAAACCGGGAAAAGCCGGGAAAAACGGGGGGAGAGGGGGAAAAACCGGGAAAAAGCGGGGGAAACCAGGAAGGGGGGACGGGGAAAACTGGGAAAAGCCGGGAGGAGGGGACAGGGAAAAACCGGGAAAAACCGGGAAAAAAAACCGGGAAAACCAGGAGAAACTGGGAAGAGCCGGGAAAAGCTGGGAAAACCGGGAAAAACCGGGAAAAGCGGGGAAGAGCTGAGCCGAGCCGGGAAGAGAACGGGGAAAAGCGGGAAAAGTCGGGAAGGGGGGACAAGGAAAAGCTGGGAAAAGCCGGGAAAATTCGGGAAAAACCGGGAAAAGCGGGGGAAGAGCTGAGCCGAGCCGGGAAGAGAACGGGGAAAAGCGGGAAAAGTCGGGAAGGGGGGACAAGGAAAAGCTGGGAAAAGCCGGGAAAATTCGGGAAAAACCGGGAAAAGTCGGGAAGAAGGGACAGGGAAAAGCTGGGAAAAATTGAGAAAAAAACGGGAAAAAAACCCGGGAAAACCGGAAAAGGTCGGGAAGGGGGGGGGACAGGAAAAAAACCGGGAAAAGCCGGGAAAAACCAGGGAAGAGCCGGGAAGCGGGGGAAAGGAAAAACTGGGAAAAACCCGGGAAAAGCCGGGAAAAAAAAAACCGGCCCAGGAAAAAGCCGGGAAGAGCCACGTCCCCGTGTCCCGGTGTCCCGGTGTCCCTGTGTCCCTGTGTCCCTGTGTCCCCCTGTCCCCTGTCCCTGTGTCCCCGTGTCCCTGTGTCCCTGTCCCTGTGTCCCCGTGTCCCTGTGTCCCCGTGTCCCCGTGTCCCCGTGTCCCGGTGTCCCTGTGTCCCTGTGTCCCCGTGTCCCTGTGTCCCTGTGTCCCCGTGTCCCCGTGTCCCCGTGTCCCTGTGTCCCTGTGTCCCCATGTCCCCCGTGTCCCCGTGTCCCGTGTCCCCCCCGCTGTCCCCGCTCACCTGGATCGAGTCCCGCGCCAGCTCCAGCGCCCGGTCCCGCTCGGCCAGGAGGGCCCGGGGGTCCGGGGGGTCCGGAACCCGAACCGGACCCGGCACCAGAACCGGCCTGGGGACAGGGACACGGGGGGGGAGGGGAGGGGACAGGAGGTGAGACCCCCCCGTGTGACACCCCAGAGCCCCGCGGTGTCCCCATTGTCCTGCTGGGACACGCGGGGACACCCAAAGCCAGGGGTGACCCCTGGACAGACCCACAGTGAACCCACAGTGACCCCCTGACCCCCCAATGACCCCCTGACCCCGCAGTGACCCCGAAGTGACCCCTGACCCCGCAGTGACCCCTTGACCCCACAAAGACACCCCCCTCCCGACCCCAAGAGGGTCCCGCCCCTTGCCCAGCCCCCCTTGACCCCACAGTGACCCTCTGACCCCACAGTGACCCCCTGACCCCCCAATGACCCCCTGACCCCACAGGGACCCCTTGCCCCTCACAGTGACCCCATAAAAACCCCCCTGACCCAACAGTGACCCCACAGTGACCCCGCAGGACCCTCCCTGACCCCTCAGTGACCCCCTGACCCCGCCGTGACCCCGCCGTGACCCCTTGACCCCCACCTGGCCGTGCCCTCCTGGCCGGTGCTCGATCCCAAATCCCCGCGGAGCTCCGGGCGGCCTGGGAACGGGGCGGGGGAGGGGAGGGGAGCGGGGTCACCTGGGGGTCACCTGGGGGCGGGGTCACCTGGGGGTCACCTGCCCAGGGACCCCAAAAATCCCCTCCTCCACCCCCAGAACCCCCTCACCTGTGTCCAGGTAATCGGGGGCGGCCGGCGCGGCGGGGGGCTGGGGGGAGAGGGACAGTGAGGGACACACCTGGGGACAGGTGAGGGACACCTGGGGACACCTGGGGACACACCTGGGACAGGTGAGGGACACACCTGGGACACACCTGGGGACACACCTGGGACAGGTGAGGGACACACCTGGGGACACCTGGGACACACCTGGGACAGTGAGGGACACACCTGGGGACAGGTGAGGGACACACCTGGGGACACCTGGGACACACCTGGGACAGTGAGGGACACACCTGGGGACAGGTGAGGGACACCTGGGGACACCTGGAACACACCTGGGACGGTGAGGGACACACCTGGGAACACACCTGGGGACACCTGGGACACACCTGGGACAGTGAGGGACACACCTGGGAACACACCTGGGGACACCTGGGACACACCTGGGACAGGTGAGAGACACCTGGGGACACCTGGGGACAGGTGAGGGACACACCTCGGGACAGGTGAGGGACACCTGGGGACACCTGGGACACACCTGGGGACACCTGGGACACACCTGGGGACAGGTAAGGGACACCTGGGACACCTGGGACAGGTGAGGGACACACCTGGGGACACCTGGGGACACCTGGGACAGGTGAGGGACACACCTGGGGACAGGTGAGGGACACCTGGGGACACCTGGAGACACCTGGGGCAGTGAGGGACACACCTGGGACACATCTGGGACACACCTGGGACAGGTGAGGGACACCTGGGGCACACCTGGGCCACCAGAATCCGGGAATTATTCGTGTCAGGAGCCACCTCCACCCCCACCCGTTCCCCCCTTTCCTCTCTCCCGGTTTTTTTTTCCCCTCCTCCCCGGCATTCCCTCCTTCCCAGGATTTCCCCATTCCAAGGATTCCACACTCCCGGCATTCCCGGGATTTCCCATTCCTCATTCCCGGCATTCCCGGGGATTCCCCCATTCCCGGCATTCCCGGACCCCCTCACCGGGCCCCTCCTCCCCCGGCGCTCCCTCTCCCGGATCCGCTCCCGCAGCAGCCGCAGGAGCCGCTCGGCCGCCCCGGGCTGGGAGCGAACCAGCGCCGCGATCTGATCCTCGGGGAGGCGGAGCCGCAGCTTGGAAAGGACCTTCCTGGGAGATTGGGATGGAGGATTTGGGATTTGGGGGATGTGGGATTGGGGATTGGGAATTTGGGGGTTTGGGATTTGGGGATTTGTGGGTTTGGGATTTGGGGTTTGGGAGATCCAGCTTGAACAGGACCTTCCTGGGAGATTGGGGATTTGGGATTGATGGGGATTTGGGGAAATTGGGATTTGGGATTTGGGGGATTGGGGATTGGGGATTTGGGATTTGGGATTTGGGGATTTGGGAATTGGGATTTGGGGATTGGGGATTTGGGGATTTGAGATTTGGGGGATTGGGATTTGGGGATTTGAGAGATCCAGCTTGAACAGGACTTTCCTGGGATATTGGGATTTGGGGTTTGGGATTTGGGATTTGGGATTTGGGATTGGAGATTTGGGATTTGGGGATTTGGGGAATTTGGGGGATTTAGGATTTGGGATTTGGGATCTGGGAGATCCAACTTGGAAAGGACCTTCCTGGGAGATTGGGATTTATGGGGATTTGGGATTGGGGATTTGGGAATTTGGGGATTGGGGATTTGAGGGATTGGGGATTTGGATTGGGGATTTGGGATTTGGGAGATCCAGCTTGGAAAGGAAATTCCCGGGATTTGGGATTTGGGATTTGGGGAAATTGGGATTGGGGATTTGGGAATTTGGGGATTGGAGGATTTGGGATTTGGGGATTTGGGGATTTGGGAATTGGGATTTGGGATTTGGGGATTTGGGGATTGGGGATTTGGGATTTGGGGATTTGGAATTTGGGATCTGGGAGCTCCATCTTGGAAAGGACCTTCCTGGGATTTGGGATTTGGGGGATTGGGGATTTGGGGGATTTGGGATTTGGGAATTTGGGGGATTTGGGATTTGGGGATTGGGGATTTGGGGGATTTGGGATTTGGGAATTTGGGGGATTTGGGATTTGGGGATTTGGGATTTGGGGATTGGGGGATTGGGGATTTGGGATTTGGATTTGGATTTGGGAATTTCGGATTTGGGGATTGGGAATTTGGGGGTTTGGGATTTGGGGTTTGGGAGATCCAGCTTGAACAGGACCTTCCTGGGATATTGGGGATTGGGGATTTGGGATTTGGGATTTGGGATTTGGGGATTTGGGGATTTGGGATTTGGGATTTGGGGATTTGGGATTTGGGAATTGGGATTTGGGGATTTGGGATTTGGGATCTGGGAGCTCCATCTTGGAAAGGACCTTCCTGGGATTTGGGATTTGGGGGATTGGGGATTTGGGGGATTTGGGATTTGGGAATTTGGGGGATTTGGGATTTGGGGAATCCAGCTTGGACAGCACCTTCCTGGATTGGAATGGGGATTTATTGGGATTTGGAATTTGGGATTTGGGATTTGGGGGTCAAGGGGGCTGGGCAGAGAGGGACAGCGAGGGGACACAGAGGGGACAGATGGACACAGAGGGACACAGAGCAGGACACAGAGGGGACACAGAGGGGACAGATGGACACAGATGGACACAGAGCAGGACACAGAGGGGACACAGAGGGGACAGATGGACACAGATGGACACAGAGCAGGACATTGAGGGGACACAGAGCAGGACACAGAGGGGACACAGAGGGGACACCAATCCCCGCCCGCAGCAGCCGCGGTGGCTCTGCGGTCACACGCGTGTGACAAACAGGGGGACACCCCTCCACCCCCCAGGACACCCTGGGGACACCCCCGGGCTGTGACACGGCGCTGGTGGCCCCCGTCCCCTCCCACCTGTTGAGGTGGCCCCAGTTGGCGACTTTCTGCGCCGTGGAGCAGGAGGGCACGAAGCTGTGCAGCTCCACCAGCGACGGGAAGAAGAACTTCACCACCTCGGCCACCAGCACTGCGGGGACACCGCGGGGGACACGCTGAGGGTGGCACCGCCGGGGACAGCCCGGCCCGGGCCCGGCCCGGCCCGGCCCGGCCCGGTCACCCCCCGCCCGTGTCCCCTCAATGCAAGGCCGACCCCCGTCGCTGAAGTCGCGGGCGAGGTTCTTGCGAGGTCGCGACAGTGGCACCGTGTCCAGCCAGCGGTACAGGGACACCAGCGACTCGTCCGGGTCCGGTCCCGGCTCCGGTCCCGGCTCGGTCCCGGCTCCGGCCGCTCGGCCGCCATCAGGGTCCGGCCAGAGCGTTCCGGTGCCATGGCAACGGGGGCGGGGCCTGCGGGGAAGCGTGGCGGTGCCATGGCAACGGGGGCGGGGCTTGCGGGGAAGCGTCGCGGTGCCATGGCAACGGGGGCGGGGCTTGCGGGGAAGCGTTTCCGGTGCCATGGCAACGGGGGCGGGCCTGCGGGGAAGCGTTCCGGTGCCATGGCAACGGGGGCGGGGCCTGTGGGGAAGCGTTCCGGTGCCATGGCAACGGGGGCGGGGCTTGCGGGGAAGCGTCTCGGTGCCATGGCAACGGGGGCGGGGCCTGCGGGGAAGCGTCCCTGGTTTAATGGGAGCGTCTCTATTGCCATGGCAACGGCGCAGGGATATGGGATATGGGCACTGGGAATGGGGTATGGACATTGGGATATGGGATATGGGCACTGGGAATGTACACTGGGATATGGGATATGGGATATGGACACTGGGAATGGGATATGGACACTGGGAATGGGATATGGACACTGGGATATGGACATTGGGATATGGACACCATGGACGGGATATGTACACTGGGATGGAATATGGACACCATGGATGGGACATGGACACTGGGGTGGAATATGGACACCATGGGTGGGATATGGACACTGGGGTGGGATATGGATATTGGGATGGGATACGGACACTGGGATATGGACAGCATGGTTGGGATATGGACACCATGGATGCGATACGGATACTGGGGTGGGACACAGACACCATGGATGGGATATTGAAACCATAGATGGGATATGGACACCGGGGTGGGATATGGACAATGGACACCAGGATAGATATGGAAACTTGGATAGGATATGGACACCACGGGTGGGATATGGACAGTGTAGGGGGGGATATGGACACCACGGGTGGGATATGGACACCATGGATGGGACATGGACACTGGGGTGGGATATGGACAGTGGGATATGGGATATGGACACTGGGTTATGGATATTGGGATATGGACACCAGGGTGGGATAAAGACAATGGACACCAGGATAGATACGGAAACTTGGATAGGATATGAGCACCATGGGTGGGATATGGACACCATGGATGGGATACGGATACTAGGGTGGGACACGGACATCATGGGTGGGATATGGACAGTGGGATATCGACACTGGGGTGGGATACGGACACCGCAGGTAGGATATGGACATTGGGATGGGATATGGACACCGTGGGTGTGATATGGAAACCATAGATGGTATATGGACAGCGGGGTGGGATATGAACAATGGACACCAGGATAGATATGGAAACTTGGATAGGATATGGACACCATGGGTGGGATATGGACACCATGGATGGGATATGGACACTGGGATACGGACACTGAGGTGGGATATGGACACCGGGGTGGGATATGGACAATGGACACCAGGATAGATCTGGAAACTTGGATAGGATATGGACACCACGGGTGGGATATGGACACCATGGGTGGGATATGGACACCATGGATGAGATACGGATACTAGGGTGGGACACGGACATCATGGGTGGGATATGGACATTGGGATGGGATATGGACACTGGGGTGGGATATGGACACCATGGGTGGGATATGGATACTAGGGTGGGACACGGACATCATGGGTGGGATATGGACACCGTGGGTGGGATATGGACATTGGGGTGGGATATGGATATTGGGATGGGATATGGACACCACGGGTGGGTTTATGGACACCATGGGTGGGATACGGACACAGCCACAACCCCGGGAGGTGCCACTGACCGCCCCCCCCGGTGTCACTGCTTGGTCCTTCCGGTGGTGACACGGGACCCCCGCCCGCCCCCAGCCGGGAGAACCCCCAGCCTCACCTGCACTTCGGGGGGGTTCTCACCTCCCACCCCCTCCTCGTCCTTTCCCCCAGCCACGCCCCCCGCCCCGGCCAGGCCGTGTCCCCAAAATCCCCGCACAAATGTCCCCAACCCTTTATCCCCTTCCTCCCCGCCCTGCAAGCCACGCCCCTTCCTTTGACCCCGCCTCTTGACCCCATTCCCGCCGTCAATTGGCTGCAACACCCGTCAATCACCCGGCACCGCCCACCTCCCTTTCCCCGCCTCCAGTACTTCCGCACTATCCCCGGCTCCACCCTCACCGCTCTTCTATTGGTTAAACCTCCCGCCAATCTTCCTTTTGACCAATCAACGTCCGCTTTTCTTGCTGTCCCCGCCCACCGCGCGCTCCCATTGGCTGCCACCCTCCATAGCAGTGAATAGAAGGGGCGGTGCGGGGTGTTGGCGCCCCCCGGCGGATGCGGCGCGGCCGGAGTGACAGGCGACAGCGCGCGCGCCCTGTCGCGACATGGCTGCGTCTGAGGGGGGGGGGGGGGGGGCTGGGGACATCCGGGGACACCGAGCCCAACCCCCCCCCCCACGGGGCGCCCCAAAGCGCCCGCGCGGGTTTTGTCACCCGCGTGCCCCCACGGCAGCCGGTGACGTCACCACGCCAGCCCGGGATTCCCTTTGGGGGTTTCCCCCGGAATTTTGGGGTTTTTTGCTGGAAATTTTTGGGTTTTTTGAGGGGAAAGTTTGGGGATTTTTTGGGAGGAGTTTTGGTTTTTTTGGGGCGAAATTTTGGGATTTAGGGGGGGAATTTTTTTTGGTTTTTTGGGGAAGTTTTGGGATTTTTGGGAGGAGCTTTTTCTGGAAATTTTTGGGATTTTTGCGGGAAAGTTTTGGGATTTTTTGGGGAAAATTTGGGGATTTTTGGGATTTTTTTGGGGGAAACTTTGTGATTTTAGGGGAAAAATTTTGGGATTTTGGGGAGAAAGTTTTGGGATTTTTGGGAGGAGTTTTGGGTTTTTTTGTGGGAAAAATTTGGGATTTTTTTGGAGGAAATTTTGGGATTTTTGTGGGAAAGTTTTGGATTTTAGGGGAAATTTTTGGGATTTTTGGGGAATTTGGGGATTTTGGGGGGAAATTTTGGGATTTTTGGGAGGAGTTTGGGGTTTTTTGTGGGAATTTTTGGGGGAAAGTTTTGGGATTTTTTGTGGGAAATTTTGGCATTTTTGCTGGAAATTTTGGGGATTTTGGGGGCGAAATTTTGGGATTTTTTGGGGCGAAATTTTGGGATTTTTGGGGAGAAAATTTGGGATTTTTGTGAGAAGTTTTGGGATTTTTTGGGAGGAGTTTTGGGGAATTTTTGTGGGAAATTTTTAGGATTTTTGGGGGGAGAAATTTTGGGATTTTTGTGGGAAGTTTTGGATATTTTGGGGGAAAGTTTGGGATTTTTGGGAGGAGTTTTGGGTTTTTTTGTGGGAAAAATTTGGGATTTTTTGGAGAGAAATTTTGGGATTTTGGGGGGGAAGTTTTTGGGTTTTTTGGGGGGAAGTTTTGGGATTTTTGGGAGGAGCTTGGAAGAAGCTTTTTCAGGAAATCTTTGGGATTTTTGCAGGAAAATTTTGGGATTTTTGGGAGGAGTTTTGGGATTTTTGGGGGGAAGTTTTGGGATTTTTTGGGAGGAGTTTTGGGTTCTTTTGTGGGAATCTTTGGGGATTTTTGGAGGAAATTTTGGGATTTTTGTGGGAAAGTTTTGGGATTTTGGGGTGGAAAGTTCGGGATTTTTATGGGGAGAAAATTTTGGATTTTTTGGGAGAAAGTTTTGGGGTTTTTTGCTGGAAATTTTTGGGTTTTTTGAGGGGAAAGTTTGGGGATTTTTTGGGAGGAGTTTTGGGGTTTTTTGTGGGAAAAATTTGGGATTTTTTGGAGGAAAATTTGGGATTTTTGGGGGGAGTTCTGGGATTTTTTGGGAGGAGTTTTGGTTTTTTTGGGCGAAATTTTGGGATTTTTGGGGGGAATTTTTTTTGGTTTTTGGGGAAGTTTTGGGATTTTTGGGAGGAGCTTTTTCTGGAAATTTTTGGGATTTTTGCGGGAAAGTTTTGGGATTTTTTGGGGAAAATTTGGGATTTTTGGGATTTTTTGGGGAACTTTGTGATTTTAGGGGAAAAATTTTGGATTTTTGTGGGAATTTTTGGAATTTTTTCTGAAAATTTTTGGATTTTGGGGAAAATTTTGAATTTTGTGGGAAAGTTTTGGATTTTTGGGAGGAGTTTTGGTTTTTTGGGGGGGAAGTTTTGGGATTTTTTGTGGGAAATGTTGGGATTTTTGCTGGAAATTTTTGGATTTTTGGGGCAAAATTTTGGATTTTTGGGGGAATTTTTTGGGATTTTTGGAGGAAATTTTGGGATTTTTGCGGGAAAGTTTTGGGATTTGGGGGGAAATTTTGCAATTTTTGGGAGGAGTTTTCGGGTTTTTTGTGGGAAAAAATTGGAAATTTTTGGGGGAAGTTTTTGGTATTTTTGGGGGGAAAGTTTGGGATTTTTATGGGGAGAAAATTTGGATTTTTTGGGAGAAAGTTTTGGGTTTTTTTGTGGGAATTTTTTGAGATTTTTGGGGAAAGTTTTGGGATTTTTGTGGGAAAGTTTTGGATTTTTGGTGAGAAATTTTGGGATTTTGGGGGGAGCTTTGGGTTCTTTTGTAGGAGAGATTTGGGATTTTTGGGGACAAGTTTTGGGATTTTTTTCTGGAAATTTTTGCGATTTTTTGGGCGAAATTTTGGGATTTTTGGGGAAATTTTGGGATTTTTGGGAGGAGTTTTTGGGGGGTTTT
Source organism: Phylloscopus collybita (assembly GCA_027886175.1). Lineage (NCBI taxonomy): Eukaryota > Metazoa > Chordata > Aves > Passeriformes > Phylloscopidae > Phylloscopus > Phylloscopus collybita. The sequence continues at coordinate 162,788 of JAJNNQ010000228.1, forward strand.
GTGGGAAAATTTTGGGATTTTTGGGGGGAGTTTTGGGATTTATTCGGGAGGAGTCTTCAGGTTTTTTGTGGAGAGATTTGGGATTTTTGGGGCGAAATTTTGGGATTTTTGCTGGAAATTTTGGGGCGAAATTTTGGGATTTTTGGGGAGAAAATCTGGGATTTTTGTGAGAAGTTTTGGATTTTTTGGGAGGAGTTTTGGGGAATTTTTGTGGGAAATTTTTGGGATTTTTGGGGGGAAGAAATTTGGAATTTTTGGCGGGAAATTTTGGGATTTTTGTGAGAAGTTTTGGGATATTTTGGGGAAATTTTGGATTTTTGGGAGGAGCCTTTTCTGGAAATTTTTGGGATTTTTGCAGGAAAGTTTTGGGATTTTTAGGGGGAAATTTTGGGATTTTTTGGGAGGAATTTTGGGTTCTATTGTGGAAATCTTTGGGGATTTTTTGGGGAAATTTTGCAATTTTTGGGAGTTTTCGAGGTTTTTGGGGGAAAAAAATTGGGATTTTTGGGGGGAAATTTTGGGATTTTTATGGGGAGAAAATTTTGGATTTTTTGGGAGAAAGTTTTGGGGTTTTTTGCTGGAAATTTTTGGGGTTTTGGGGGCGAAATTTTGGGGAGGAGTTTTCAGGTTTTTTGTGGGAGAGATTTGGGATTTTTGGGAGGAGTTTTGGGTTCTTTTGTGGGAATTTTTTGAGATTTTTGGGGAAAGTTTGGATTTTTGGTGAGAAATTTTTGGATTTTTTGGAGGAGTTTTGGGTTGTTTTGTGGGAATCTTTGGGGATTTTTGAGGAAATTTTGGGATTTTTGTGGGAAAGTTTTGGGATTTTTGGTGAGAAATTTTGGGATTTTGGGGGGAGCTTTGGTTCTTTGTAGGAGAGATTTGGGGTTTTTGGGGACAAGTTTTGGGATTTTTTGCTGGAAATTTTTGCGATTTTTTGGGCGAAATTTTGGGATTTTTGGGACAATTTTGGGATTTTTGGGAGGAGTTTTGGGGGTTTTTGTGGGAAAAATTTGGGATTTTTGGGGGAAGTTTGGGGCTTTTTGCTGGAAATTTTTGGGATTTTTGGGGGGAAATTTTTCGTGTTTTAGGAAGAGTTTTCGGATTTTTGGCAGGAGTTTTTGGACTTTTTTAGGGAAAGTTTTGGGATTTTTGGGGGGGAAATTTTGGGATTATTTGGAGGAGTTTTGGGGTTTTTTTTGCTGGAAAAATTTGGGAATTTTTGGGGGGAAACTTTTGGGATTTTGGGGGAATTTTGGGGATTTTTGGGGGAGTTTTGGTTTTTTTCGTGGGATGGATTTGGGATTTTTGGGGGAAATTTTGGGGAAATTTTGGGATTTTTGGGGAGAAATTTTGGGATTTTTTTGGGGAAAAGTTTTGGGATCCTCAATTCCTGGGGATTTTCCGGCCTCTTTTCCCTGGATTTCCCAGCCTTTTCCCCCCAAGATTTTTCACCCTCAATTCCCAGAATTTTTTGGGAAAAAAAAATGGAAAAAATCAGGAATTTTTTTGGTAAAAAATGGGAAAAATCAGGATTTTTTTTTTTTTTTTAATTTGAGAAAAAAATCAGAAATTTTTTTTAAAAAAAATCTGGGGGAAAAAAATCAGGAATTTTTTACAAAAAATCTGGAAAAAATCAGGAAATTGTTCAGAGAAATCTGGGGGAAAAAAATGGAGATTTGAAAAAAAAAATCTGGAGAAAAAAACCAGGAAATTTTTTTGGGGAAAAATTTGGGGAAAAAATCAGGAATTTCCCAAAAAAAAATCTGGAAAAAAAGCAGGATTTTTTTTTTAATTTGAGAAAAAAAAAACAGATTTTTTAAAATCTGGGGGAAAAATCAGGGATTTTTTTAAAAAATCTGGAAAAATCAAGATATTTTTCAGAAAAATCTGGAAAAATCAGGATTCAAAAAATAAAAATCTGGAGAAAAAATCACGAATTTTTTTTCTGGAAAAATTTGGGGGAAAATCAGGATTTTTTAAAAAAAATCTGGGAAAAATCAGGAACTTTAGGAAAAAATCTGTAAAAATTTAGGAAATTGTTCAGAAAAATCTGGGGAAAAAAAAGATTTAAAAATAAAATCTGGAGGAAAATCAGGAATTTTTTTCTGGAAAAATTGGGGGGGAAATCAGGAATTTAAAAAAAAACTGGAGAAAATCAGGAAATTGTTCAGAGAAATCTGGGAAAAAAATGGGGATTTGAAAAAAAATCTGGAGAAAAATGAGGAAATTTTTTTTTTGAAAAATTTGGGAAAAATCAGAATTTTTTGGGAAAAAACTGGAAAAATCAGGATTTTTGGGGGGGGAAAAAATGGAAAAAATCAGGAATTTTTTGAGAAAAAAATGGAAAAAATCAGGAATTATTTTTTTGAATATCTGGGGAAAATCAGGAATTTTTTTAAAAATCTGGAAAAATCAGGAAATCAAAAAAAAAGCTGGGAAAAATCAGAAACTGTTTCAAAAAATCAGGAAAAAATGAGGAAATTTTCTAGAAAAAATGGGGAAAAAAATCAGTTTTTTGGGGGGAAAGATCTGGGAAAAACCAGGAATTTTTTTGGAAAAAAATGGGAAAAATCAGGAATTATTTTGGGGAAAATCAGGAATTTTTGGGGGAAAATTTGGCAAAAATCAGGAATTTTGGGGGCGGAAAAAATCAGGAATTTTTCTGGGAAAAATTGGGGGAAAATCAGGAATTATTTTAGAAAAAAAATGGAACAATCAGGAATTTTTGTGGAAAAAATGGAAAAAAATCAGGAATTTTTTTTTAAAATCGGGAAAAATTCAGGATTTTTTTTGGAAAAAAATGGAAA